>JAGVSP010004201.1:0-32485 GCA_022494985.1 Micrasema minimum
TCTTGGCCAATAAATTTTTTTTTTAAAAACCACTCCTGAAAATTTCCTTTAAAGTTTGAAATTAAAAAATTTTTTTTTTTTTTCAAAAAAAGGGGGTTTTTTTAAAAAAATAAATTTTTTTTTTTAAAGGGTTTTTTAAAAAAATTCCCCCTTGTTAAAAAAAAACTTTCCAAAAAGGGTTTAGAATTTGGGGGGGTCTAGTGGGTTTTAAACTTGACTGTTCCCATTGAAAAAATACACCTTTTCCTACCCCTTTTTTTTTTTTACCCCCCTTTTAAACAATTGAAATTTAAAAAATTTAAAAAATTTGTTTCTTGACAAAAATTTTTTTTCCCCCCAAATTTTTAATTTTAAATTACCCAAAAAAAAAAATTTCCTTCAAAAAGACAAAATTGGGGGTTGGGGTCACTAATTTTAAAAATGATATTCACCCAAATTTTTAAAATTTTTTTTATTTAGCACGCCCAAAAGGGGAAAAAAACCCAAAAAATTTAAAACCCCCTTTTTTATTTTCCTAATTGGAAAAAAAAAATTAAATTTTTTTGTATTGGGTTTGTCTTTTTTGGGGGGTTTTTAAATTTTTCCCCAAATTTTAGGAAAAATTCCCAAATTTTAAGGTTTTGTAATTGAAAAATAATTTTAATAAAAGTTTTAAAATTTTTTTTTTAAAACCCGGAAGATTGAAATTATAAATTTTTTAAAAAAAAATTTTTGATTTTCTTTTTTTCACCCACTATTTTGGGGGTGTTTTAAAAAATTAAATATGAAAAATTTTTTTTAAAAAAAATTTTTTTTAACCCTTTTAAATATTAATATACCGTTTCGACATACAGAGTTTCTTGGAACCCCATTTTTGGTTTATGTAAGTTAACAAAAAAAATTTAATTACTGAGAATTTACCCAAAAATAATTTTTATGTTTCAAATGTTCATAAACCTTTCAAAAATTTTTTTCCCCGATTTAAAAGATTTCATAAAATTAAATTCTTTTTAAATTTTATTAAATTATAATAATAAAAAGTAAACGAACTTTAAAAAATTTATTATTTTGAAAATTTTTATTTTTTCTGATATTTAAACTTTGGAACAAAATTCATAAAAAATACAGTAATTAATAAAAAAATTAAAAAGTTTTTTTTAAAAATAGGGTTTTTAACCCATGTTTGGAAAATTAAATTTTTTGGGAAATTTTTTAACAAAGAAATAAAATAATTTTAAAATTTTACATTTCATAAAAACAAATTGAAACCCCTTTTTAGTTTTATTCCTTATCCATACTATGAATTTAACAATTTTTTTTTAACAGGGAAAAGTTTTTAAAAAAACGGGGAAAGTTTGAAAAACTAAAAAGGGGCCCCCAAGTTTTAATACTTCAGGAGATAAAAAAACATCTATCATAACCCAAAAATATGAGTAAATAGGGAAAAGTCTTCCAAAATTTTTTCATATAAAAAGATAGATAAGAACTAGTCACGTTAAAAAAAATTTAACCGGGGAGGTTCAAAAAATGATTGCAAAAGCCCCCTTGATTAAATAAATCACCTTTAAACCCAAACGGCCATGATACGCCCCCTCAATAAATTAATAAAGCTCTTTTTGGAATCCTAAAAAACGTGGTTAACAATTAGGGAGATTTCTTTGCCCAAAGGCAAATGGATTATAATTTTCCGGAAAAAACCGCTAATTTAAGGATTTACTTGGTTTCAAAAATGATATGTTATAATTTTAAATTTTAACTAAGGACAGGTAGATTTTAGCCTTTTCAAAAGTATAATGAAAAGGGTTTAATTTTTATATTTTAATGTTAATTTTTGATAAAAGGAAATTTTTTTAAAACCCATTTAGAATTATGTTTTTTTTCATTTCCGGTTTTAATTTTTTGGGGGAAAAAAAAGGGGTACCCATAAAAACAGTTGAAAAAAATTAGAAATTTTGGGGGCCGGTTGGGCCCCTGATTTTAACTTAAAAAATTAAATTTTTCCAAAAAAGACAAAAAATTCTTTTTGGGAAAGAAAAAAAATTTCATTATTAAAAGTTTTTTTAAATTAAATTTGGCACCTTTGGGAAACACTTTATGCTGAGTCCTAAATAAAGTTTAAAAAACACTCAGTAACCCAAATAGAATAAATCAAAATTGATCCGAAAACCCTTCTTTCAAGTTCATTAAAAGACTTTTTTATTTTTCGGTCCCCAAAAAGGTAACAATAAAACCCCGTTTTTATGAACAACAGTTAAAACAAATTTCAAAAAAATTTGGGAAAAAGGGCAGTAATAGGTTAAAAGTCTCCGGCTTTTTTAAAAAAAAGTAATTTGAAAAAATATAAGAATCGGGATCGCCAGGCAAGTGAATTGATTACGTTTCCTTAAACCAAAGCAAGACTGCCCCCGTTGGAAAATATACTTGTTAAAAGCTCTTATTGTTCAACTTAAAGGGTGGTTTAACAATTAGATTTATTATTGTAATAGAGCGTTGAATTTTATTTAATTTGAACGATATACCGTTATAAAAAATTTGGAATTTGGTTTCAAAATATATGTTTTAAACTTAAATTTTACCAAATAGGTAGTATTTAGCCTTAAAAAGTTTAGGAAAAGGATGCAAGTTGCATTGGCGAGTTCATAGTTTTTGAAGAATAAAATAGTTAATAATGATTCAATAGGAATTACTCTAAACGATTTAAATTTAATTAAGTTTACCATTAGACGCTATAGCGGGGATGGACCAGGTAAACACCTTGTTGCAAAATTTTGAAATGGATCGTATTAATATTGGAAACGTTTTAATTTTGTTATAACCTAAATTTTTGATATTCATCCGACTTAATTATTATTATAAAATTTAAATTTTTGTCATAATTTATATTTAAAATATAATTAAAATTTTAATCAAGACTCTGACTTATTTTGGGAAAATTTGAATTTCTAAAATACACTACTAATATACATTTATTTAACCTTTCGAAAAAATGCATTCCCAACCGATCCGAAATTTACGTACACTACAATATAAGTAAATGATAATTCGCAAAAATACAAATAGAGTTAAAGTTATAAGACCGTAACCAAATTTTGGTATAAAAAACAATAATCAAGTTCAATTTTAATTGGGGTAATCGTTTAATCAATAAACCATTTGTGATCTCATTTTCTTATAACCCTTCGAAAAGCTTCAAATTACGATAACGTAAAGCGTAAAATTCACGATATTGGACACTTTTTTGGGGGTTGAAACAAGAATATACAAAGTGGAATTGATACTTGAGCAGGTCGATACTTAAGATTATTATACCTGTAATTCATAAAAGTGAGATTTCTTTATTGAACAGTTTAAGGTTGGGTATAGATAAAAGGGAAAATATAGGCAGTATTAATTTACAAAATTTATTGTTTTTAAAATACCTTTTTAATTTTTAAAATTTTTATCTTAATTTTTATTTATTTTAAAAATTTTTAAAATTTTAATTTCATTAAAAAATTTATTAAAAAAAAAATGAATTCAAAATAGGGGCTTTACAATTTTTTATTCTAAGTTTAAAAAATTTTCGTGAAAAAAGGATATTAATTCAGATTAAGCCACCATTAAAACCATAATGCATAACCGGTAACCTTTAAAAAAGGAAAAAATAAATAAACGAAACAATTTTTAAATCAGTAGCTGGGTCAATTAATTAAGGGTTGCTTTTTTAATCATTCAGTTATTACCATACGTGCGGACGAAGTCATCTAAATTCCACCCCTAAATCAAGCTTTAATATACTTAAGAAAAGGACTTTGAAGGGGGTAATAAAGATAATAATCAAAGTGGTGAAACAAGCAAAATGAAGATCATTGAAATTGAAGCTTATTGTGCTTCCTAGTAACACATAAAAATTATCCAAGGTATTTACTTAAATTTTAATGCCTCGTAAATAAAAGGTATTATGTGGTATACTTGAACTAAAATTCTAACGATTTTAACAGATTGCGAAGTACGTAAATTTTTTTTAAAATAATAGTATATATTTAAGAGAAAGATTTATACTACATTTTAAATTAAAAATTGGAATTTTTATGTTTTCTTTAAGTGTAAATTAACTTAAATCAATAATTCCAAAAAAATCCTTGTTTACCAGTTGCTTATTATGGTTAAATTGATTAGTTTCCAATTCATTTCAAAAGCGGGCTCCACTGAGAAAGGGTCTCCCCTGCCGTTGCCATCTTCCCCCTACCCGGCTGGACGTCCCCATCAGGTTGTAAACTTATTCCGGTTCGCCAGACCATGCATCTTCCCGTCATTGCAAATGACCGCTTTGCCACATTTATTCGGTGCCGTCGAATTTTTTCTAGTCGACAATCTTTCCCTAACTTTCCCCTACCTTATTAACCGCCTCTTCCATCCTTCTACCCACCAAATACATTCCCCCCATTAACATCTTTTCGTCTATACATTTAAATTATAAATAAACAATATCGGGAAATTGAATCAAAATAGAAAAATAAGTTATTTTGTACATTTTATTTTTAAAACAATTGATGATTTTCCCGGTATTCTTTAATGTAACAGAATATCTCCCCTTTCGACACCATGACATGGCAGCAAGGTACTGACATGTAGAAGTCATGATTATTAATGAAGGAGTTTATAGTTGACCCATTCTGGCCCCCCACACATTATAACATTAAATCTATCTGCACTTTATAAATTTTAAAAAAACAAAATATCCCTTATAACTTGAATGACTACTCAATATAGTTATACAATGTTTATAAGCTTACCAAGGATGGAGCCAGCGTTAATATTTAAAAAGAAGAAAATATTATTTTTAAAGGTACGCCATTTTTTCCTTTTTTTCCTTTTAAAATTTTCCCCATTTTTAAATTTTTGAAAAACCATTCCCCTTTTGAAAAACCCCGTTCGGGGGAGGGTACCCAATTAAGTCAAAATTTTTTGAAATTACTTTTTTTTTGGGGGGGAAAATTTAAACCCTTTCGAAAAAAAATAATTAATTTAAAGATTAAAAAAAAAAATAATTTTAAAAAACTTTAAAAAAAAACCAAAGGGTTTTTTTTAAAAATCCTTTTAAAAAATTAAAAAATTTTCCCGGGGAATTTAAAAAAAGTTTTTTCCCGGACTGGGGTCAAAATACACCCAAAATTTTTAAATTTTTTAACCCAAAACAATTTTTAAGGGGTTTTTTTTTAAAAATTTTTTTTTCAATTTTAAAAATTATATTTTTCGAAATTTTTTTTTTTTTGCATAAAAAAAATTTATTTGTTTAAATTAAAAAAAAAAAAATCAAAACCCGCTTTATAAATTCGGAAACCCAAATTGGGTTAAAACTTTTTGAAAATTTTTTTTGGTTGAATTTTAAATCTTAATCCACTTTTGGAGTTGCATATACTTATAAATGGCCCCCCCCCCCCGTAAACAAAAAAAACTTTTTCCCAAAAAAAAAAATAAATTGGTTTTTTAAAATTGAAAAAATCTACCCAAATACATTATAAGGGAAAACCCAATTTTTATCCCAAAAAAACAAAACAAATAGAATATACTCGTAAGCTCTGTAAAAGTCTAGATCTAGATAATCAATATTCGTTTCCAAAGGTATCGCTATTGAGATAATGATCATATCTCAAGTTTTTTTTATTTTTCCGTTAGTCCCCCCAAAATATAGTTTATTAGTCAAATAAGCCACCCGATTTATTGAATAACAGCTTAAATGCAGGTTTAAACAAACGACATTTGAAATGCGTCAAGTCAATTTAGAGATTAACCGTACATCCGCCGGCTTAGCGGAATCCGTCCACACGTGAGATTTGTCGGAACAATTTTATAGCAGCACTTCCGGCTGTGCCGGCCACAGGAAGTGTAGTTAGTGGACGTTTCCGGAAGGTCAAGTCGATCTAATTTTAAGGACCTGCATCTCACGGTACAGGAACAATGCAGTACTTGTTGATGGCTTATTTGGTTTTAACTGAGAGCAGGGTGTAGGATTCTATACAGATGATGATCCTAAGAAAATTGAATACTGAGAAGTTTTATTTACCTATTTTAACTGTTATATTTATGATATTTCCGTAATTTATTTAACCCCATTTAGGCAATTATTTGTGTTTCATCTTTTTCCTGGTTTTCCACGCCATCTCTGCTGGTGGGGGTAGATTTAAGAAGAGTACTTCCGATAAATAACAGTGTGATACAAAGAGATGGCTAGATGAGTTGGAGGCCAGCGCTGGCGAGTGGCGCCCAAGTGTATTGCAGACTTAAAATTTGTATTATTGATATTCCAACAGAGACAGAGGAACTCTGGAAACGAATGTGGATTATCTAGGCGTTTACAGGGCTTATGACCTGTCATTGGCTGGGTTAAGTGGCCACTTGATGTATTACAACATTTCCCATTCCGCCCATCAGCATTACAAGTGTTTTTTCTCACTGGTGACATCTGTTGAGAAGATTGTTAAGCATTTTTGGCAATCAATCTTTATTGGTGTAGGTAAGGCTCATCCGAACTTAATTACTTACTAGAAGACGCCTGAAGATGTCTCTCCAATTTTTATTTAAAATTTGTAATTTCATTGAAAGAAGACTGTGATTTCTACATGGAAAATTCAGAATGTTTCTAAAAAATAGTCGTGATTTAATAACTTATATTTAAGTTCTAACATGTTATCCAATAAATATAATATATTCGTGAATACGGGAATACGGGAGTATTCACAGATAATATACCTACCATTATAAAGGCACACAATGAATCTCGCCATAAGGTGATTCATATTATGGTTAGATTGTGAAGATGGAAGTATCTGAAGAAGCAATTTTGTTCCGTTATAAGCACTGACTGTAGCGTGTAGCAGTATGTCAAGTTGGTGGTAAATCTTCTAAATCCGAATTCAGGATAAAACCCTTGATGCAGTGACAGGCAATCCTATCTCTTTACCCCTTCTCTGCTCAAAACAGAGCTTCTCAAAATATGACGATAAGAATAGAGAAAAGCATTAAATAAAATTGAAATAATTACCTTATTAACAATTATTAATTATTATTTAGTGGTGAAACCAAGCAAAATATGATTAGTAATCATGTTTTGCTAATCATTGATTACTCTTTTCGCTTAGGTTGATACAACGAAATATTTTATCCCTAGGGCTACTTTTTATAATTATTCAAAGCACCTACTCAGTCAAATAGTTGGGACAAGGAGAAAAAAAAGGCAGTAAAACAAGATTGCGTTGGTCGGAGCAATAATGAATTGTGTGTATCTAGATAGGCTATTGAAGAAATATGAGATTAAATACATTCTGTATTAAAGATGGATTTTTTTAGTTATTTTCGTCATTTAAAAATGTTTTGAAATCAATATTTTCAATCATAATTTTCATTTACAAAATTCGCTTACCCAAAAACGACATTATATTATGTTGGTAGTAGAATGACGCGTTCCCGTATTTCAAGACAGAAAAAGACAGAGACTCGAAGTAAAGCGCTTTCTCCCTCTCTCTCTCTCTCTCTCTCTCTTTGTACGGCGCGGCGTGACGTCAGACACGATCAGATGTTAGAAAAAACTAAAACTTAAAACACTTGGCTTTGCGTTTCGAAGGAAAATGACAAAATATAGCAGAGACCCACAAAGAAGTCCTGGTTTGGCCGATGGGTTTGGTTTCTCGGGGTGTTGCTGGTGATGATTTGTGCTAGTTATTCTTGCAACAAGTTGCCCCAGTAAATCCTTGGTTCCTACTCCTATATTCCTTATATCTATACCGTCCTCTATCCACAAAACCAATTATCTATGGCAGTTCGCGGGTAGTCCAAAAATATTTAACAATTCGCGACTCCCATCTTATAAATGCATCCATCTGTCGATCACGCATTTTTCTCATTCAATTAACATAAAATCAACCATGAACTATTTAAACACCGCATCCATTGTGTAATTGTGTCGTTAGTGAAATCGTCGTGATCTGTTTTGTGTTTTTTTGTCGTTATTTTGGTGAAGTGCAGCACAGAAGATCTCCTCCCTTTCCAGTCTCCATAAGACCAAGGTAAGGGCAAGAATTGACGGGTTTAGGTCTCCTGGTATCGCCTGGGAGCTGAGTCTTTCGTTCGGCCTCTTTCTCCGCCTTATTCATATTTTTAAATTCTCGCACGCATACAGCTTTCTTGTGTCAAATAATAATCGACAAAAATCGCGCTTCAGCTGCAAGTCCTGTGATACCTACCTACTACCTAGATCATCAGAGATAATGTGATTTACGCGACCCACGATTTGAGCTTCGGTGGTATATTCGTATTACTTATGTCAGGATGCGTACCATACAATATTATCTCGTCTCGACTCTCGACCGGTGCAAAATAAAGCATAACAATGAAAAGTTTCCTTTCATCAATCTTCCGCCATGGAAGATAAATATTTACACCGGATATCCTGTTGCAGATATAGGGGTGAAGTCTGGATACAACCAACAAGATATCTGAAAAGCACCATCACCTTTGTGAAAAGGATCAATGTATTTCTTTGTGATTGAAAAATAACGTCGAATTTTCCCTGACGTTTTTTTCACTCGTGTTAGTTTTTCTGTAATTGTTTTCGGATAAAAGCTGTTTTAATGGTTCAATTAGATCTCAGCGTGATAAAGCGCGTATATTAATTCATGTAAAAACCGGTATTATTTTGCGGAAAATATTAATTGTATAAATGTTTGGCTTTTTTTTTTTCTTTTGCTTGTTTTTTAAATTCGGATGTTCAACAATATTTATAATGACCATTTTTTAACTACACCTATACAAATGTACCAAAATACATATTTTACAAGTTTAAAAAGAGTACGATTGTACTTGTATTCAATTATAGTTATAAACAGTGTAGTAAGTAATGTATTAATTCTTTAGTTTTTATTAGAAAAATAGGAATTGATGGAGATTTTTTTACGTATAAATACAGTTATCACACCTAAGTGAAAAAAAAAAACCAAATTAATTGACGCTTTTTTTGTGTAAAAATTAAACGAAATGCTTTTTTTTTATTTCAAACAAGATTTTTTATTTTTCGTATGAAATAATTATGTTTGATAGAATATTCATCTGCTCGCTCTATACACGTAACAGTTTTAATGTGTTTTAAATACGTACACAGTCTGAAAGGAAAATTCGTTGCGGGAAATGAAACTCTACTCTTTCATAAGTATGATAAAGCGTGTAAGTGTTAAACAATGCCCATTTATTTCTACTTAATATTCATTTTATCTTTCTATCTTTCCACACATAAATTCCTTTGTACGGGGTGGGTTTCACCTCACAAAGACGAATGGCGTCCCCCCTCAAATTTATCGCCAGGTAGATATTCCGTTCAGAAATCTAGAAGTGTAGTTCGTTAGCCACAGCATAAAATTGTATCTGCTACACACATCATATAAATTAGAAGGGTGGGTGATTTGGTTTGGGGTGCGAATTGTAAAAGAAATCCCGCGTGGCAGGTAGGTACCCACCTAACCCAAAATATTATTGTGATGTCCATTTTGTCGTGGGACAATCAATATTTCAAAAGTTGATAAAATTTATTGACAGGATACAAACTTTAAATGCTGAAATGTAATTCATTTGAAACTAAACTACCAAACTTTATTCATAATTGTATTATTGTATGTAGGATTCGTTATATTATTACATATTATTAAACATATATTTTTAATAACTACATATCGACGCCTCCTACGTATAATATCGTAACCCACAAATCGTCGATTTTGAGTTTTTGGTGGATTTCGTCTGTATTTAATTCTACCAAAAAAAAAAAAAAATCTTTTTGCCTAAGTAAGGGCTTTTTTGGGGCGTATTTTGTCGTATCTACAACCAATGCATATGAACGAAAATATTTTCAAATGCTCCTCCTGTAAAATCGCATTTTGTGGGTTACGATATTATACGTAGGAGGCGTCGATATTTTTTATGTCGCCTCGCACTAAGTACCAAGAAAAAAATAATAATTTGTATATTACATCACTTGGAATAGTACCTACGTACATATTATGTGCATATATATTATATGCACTGGATGTGTCTACAATCTCAATTTTGCAGAAGTCCTTTGTGATTTTAGTAAATGAGATTTCACAGGAATTATACAATTTCTAGGAAACGCCTGAAGATGTCGGGAAATTTATTACGTTTGTAATTTGATCCGTTTATTATCATAACATACTCGTATAGCATTTTTTTACTAACCATACTTTGTACATTTCGAAATCTATTTGACTAACTATGCTTTGTATATTTTAGCACTATTTTATTAACTGTACTTTGTACATTTCGTGGACTATTTTAATAACTCTACTTTGAGGAGCTTAGAGTAAATTTTGTGGATATTTTTTTATTTATTTATTTATTTTACTACAAGCCTATACAGGCTTTTTATACAAGAATACAAAACATATTTGGAAATACATAAGCTTTTATTATAAAATAGAAACTTTCGTTATAGATTAACGGGAACAAAACAGTTTATTCTATGACTGACACAACAATACAATACTAGAGTTCATTGAAAAAGTTGACTTGACTGATCCAATGCTGGAGTTGAAGAGATCACAACCTCGCACACCAAGTTGCCATTCCTTTGAATCCTATTTATGATGTAATTATAGGCGTAATTTCTATTTTCAGTGTTTGGATTAAACAAATGGAAACTTCTTGTGGTGCGACCCTGGATGCGAAATCTGACCTCATTCAACAACACTGGACAGTCGAGTTTATTATTTATTAAATTATATAAAAGAACAACATCATTTTGTAATCTAAATTAAATTGTATTACTTAGTAAATATAGCAATTTCTGAATGACGATAATAACCGAACAACCCTACGAGTCTTGGTGATAATTGGCTAATTAAAAGTTGTGTATTTGGTTGTGTATTATGGCGTTTATTGACAGCGAAGTGAATGGATTTATGGATGGATATTGATATCAGAAATGGAGTGCCGTAAATATGCCTCGTGGTCTGTGTGAGTTTCCTTCAGATCATAAAGGAGGGGTGGATGTTGCTTAGCAACCATGGGGGAAGTTACACACGATTCTCAAACCATGTTCCAAAGAACTATTAAAAAATATCCATCCCTTGCACATAAAAATATTCAAATGTGATACCATGGACAGGTCATCTTGCCTTCACGTAACAAAATATTAAAATTCACTGCACTTGGTGTACTAATGCAGTACCCTATGCACTATTAAGGGAGATGAGTAGTTATACATCTAACTCACAAAATTCGCAGAACCCTCATTGAAAGGAATGGGTTTGAATTGTGAATAAAACCTAAAATAGCCAGCTCCTTTTGCGAATTTTCAGCATTTTGCGTAAACGGCACCGGTACCTACGTATAAAATGAACCTAATGCGCGCTTTATACGGGACGGAAAACATAAAAAACAAATAACGTATTTATATCTTCTTTTTTTTAAAATTAACCACCTCCACTCGAATGCGAGTGATTATTTATATCTTAGCTATATTAACAACTTCCTGTGTGTAAACATACGATAAAAACTTACGATCGCTATATATTTAGCGTGTCTTGACAGACTGCACAATTTTCTGAACGAAAAACTGTACAAGAAACTGTACAGTTTTCGGTCCCGTGTAAAGTGCGCGCATCAGGCGGACCAATGGTGTACCAATGCAGTGCCCTATGCACCATTTGGTGCAAGGAATAAGGGGGAGTAGTAGTAGCACAAGGAAAAAAATACGGGAAGCCGTCTTTTTTTTATTTTTATGTTATTTTTCAGGATAACTAAAAGTGCTTGCAAAATAAAAGCTATTATTATTTTGTTGTCTTTTATTTCGAAAAAAAAAAAAAAAAAACATTTTACGGCCACATTTAGTAAACGCCGCTAATTTGGTGTCATGTTACAATTTTATACCTACTGTTTTTGTCCATGTTTTTTTTTCTCTAGTGTTGGCACGCCTCTTCAACTTTTTGATGTTTTTTTCTCTAACTAATTCGACATTCACAAGCATTTCATAAATTGAACATCTTTTTAGTAAATTTATATATTTCTTCAACACAATACTGTTTCATTTGACATTCCGTGGGTAGGTAGGCAGAATCCCCTTGGTGAGGTATTTTGAATGTACAAATTGTCAATATTTTCGACAGTCTGATTCGCCAGCGAGGGTGGAAACTTAGAACAAATAAACACCCTTGGTATTCCTCTGTCATTTCGTGTTTTATTCAAATCTACATCATGTAACTTTGAAGAATAAACAGATAATTGACAGAAATGGTCACAACTTCGGAAGGTGCTGGAAGTTTACTAATATATATATTATTATTGGTGTATATATTTCTCTTACATTCTTTTTAAAAAACCAAAAGCACAAATTGAATTTTATATGCAGCATGTTTTCAACATACTACATTATCATTTTATGGATTTTTGTTTGTATTTTGAATGGCAAATGAATTAATTTGGAAAATCAATCGTTTGTAGTTTTATCCGGATTCAATCCCCGTAGGTACTTACTTGGATTTATAATAAATTTTACTACAGTCATCCTGGACGCCTACTGACATTACGAGAACGTTTTACATCAGAACAATGGGACGCGGACCAACCCAAGTTGTTTACGGGCCCCGGATCTTGGTTAGAGGAGCTAGAAGTTTGTTTAGAGGTAGTAGTCGGCAGTTCGTCAAATCCATATGCTGCAAATAGGAAGCGGATCTAGGAAACTGTAAAAATATAAATTTTAAATGGATTTATGAGCCTTTAGCATTAAATACAAAATAAATCATCCTCATATAGGGTAAGAACTCTATCCTAAGGAACAAAGACGCGGTAAGTAAACTCTTAAAACATTCTAAATCATTCATTCCATATCCGCTTCCTATGTAAAGCATATGGATTCCACAAATGCCTCCAAGCTAAACGATCGTCCGCAATATCCTTTATAATAGGTTATGAAATTTATACAGTAGGTTAATGATAGGTTTAGTTTAAATAAAATAATTTAAAATCAAATAGATTTTGAAAAGCGAAATTTGACAATACATAATGAAGGCGTGACCCAATCGCGTATCAACCAATCACAGCTTTACGCTTTACTCTACAAACCAGAGAGAAAAAATGTTTTGAAATGTTGACAGCTGCACGGCAAGTTGTTAAGTTACCTCCTCAAATCTAATAATATTACTATTGTCAGCAATGAACGTCCAAGACGCCGATAACCTAATGCCTGTAAAATAGGACGTCCATTGTGGGAAATCCGTCGGCAGTTTCAGAGCTGCGGGACGTGGACCTGGCTTGGGAGAATCCACGGGAACTGGCGGCCAATCGTTTGGCTTGCAGGCAGCTTGTGGAATCCTTATGCTCCACATAGGGAGCGGATATCGAATGATGATGACGATGAATATAGTATAGTATAGGTTTACTGAAAATAATATAGGATCGATTTACATTTTGTTTTGACCTCATTAAAAGTCACGATTCCTTTGCTCTGTATGTAATCAGTATGTGTGACGTCATTAGCAATAGAACTTTGCTCATCTATCGGTAAATTGATTACCCGATTTGGCACGTCGCTTATCAGACGAGGTGGCCGAGTGGTTAAGGCGTTGGACTGCTAATCCAATGTGCTCTGCACGCGTGGGTTCGAATCCCATCCTCGTCGAACTGTTTTGATTTTTAATAAAATTAGTTTGTTTAAAAGTTGTTTCGTTGTTATAAAATTGAGAAATAAAAAATCGTCTCCTTCTGATAAAAGTTGTAAAACTTCAATTTTCTGTATAATATTATGATATAACTTTATAAATAATTTTTTTTCGGTTAAATCCCTAGACCATTTTTTTAGATATCTAAAATATGTGAAAAAATCATTGCTTTAATGTTAAATTCCAGGGAGAAAATCGAGGAATACGTTTGTATGGGAAGTGGCCGCGAGTCACGTGGTGGAGTAAGAGCACATGAAATTCGAGGGGATTCGAGTGCGAGTTATTATTTTACTGACATTCTTTTCCGTAAAAAATAAAAACCTCATTTTACGGCAAAATTTAGTGAGTGCTAAATATTAGTCCCATGTTATAACTTTAAGAAAAAACACATTTTTTTCTAGCGTTGGTAGGTCTCCTAATGTTATTTACTTTACACTAACATCTGGAAGAAAAATTTCCGTCCGTATTTTTAAAAATTTTATTTGATAATAAATCATATGAACTGACAAGAAAATTATATTTTTACAGGTGTTTTGGAAGTAGGAATATCGTAATGCCAGTTGGCTGAAAACAGTTGACAATTTTATTAAATTTCAAACCAATGAGATGGGAGTAAATAAATTTTCAATATTATGTATTTATGTGCCGTACATTAAATGTCGCTATGGAAAAGCACATATTTCAGTGCTTTTGAGATGGCTTTCCACAAAAATGGCGATTAATAAATTATAAAATTGTTATTGTTAATATTATGTAATCTCTAAACTGTTTTCTGTCTTATTTTTACTCCTGTACGTCATCCCGCATCAGGTCCGCGTCTCGTAGTTGAAAGGTAATGTGCCGACTTTCGCTGGATATCAAGTTGACTTTTTGCGATACCTCTTCCCAAACTTTCTGTTGGCCTTTTAGGCCCTATCGATTACGATTATCAATAGGTGAAAACATAACCAGCTAAAAAAACGAAAAAAAACATAAAATATCCAGCAACACAATAAACTACAAAATACGCCTTTGTCAAGATTTTTTTTTGGGTAAGCGAATTTTGTAAATGAAAATATTTATTTATTTAACCACCTCAACAGGCTACGAGTCCCAATTACAAAGGGGAACAATGTCACAAACACCCAGACTTGAGAAAAATCAATTTGGGTTTTTGTGTTCTCAATGGGAATCGATCCGGAACCTCCGTATCGTGAGTCTGGCGTCTTAGCCATCAATGAAAGGCCGCCAGATTGATTAAAAAACAAAAAAACTGTAAAAAATGTACAATGTATCATCACGAGGACTTCCGTGTCACGTGACACGTGTCAGGTGTCTCACAAGAGCGGCCAACCACAACACTGTCCCAGGACACTACAAGGCGGAGAGGGGAGTCGGAAGGACGCCTATTGTGACAGATTGCTGGAGGAGGTGACACTAAATACCAGATGCTTTAAAACAGGGATGAACATGTTGTTAAATACCTATATTAAACACAGAATGATGATGATGAAAAAACAATCTAACGACGAAGTATTCAAAGATGGTTAGGTATTATTTTACTGTGCCGCAAAGAAAAACTTTCGTGGACTTTTCCATATTCATAGATCCCAAATGAAATACGTAATTCTTTCACTCGCTTGTTTTAATCTTATTTTATGCCTCATTTGTCCAGCGAATCCATAAACAGTTCCTTCTGCGAACATGTTGTATTGCAAGTGTAGGATGAATTAAAAGGGAATAATTATTCATAATACATCTTTTAGTTCGGAATAATCTTGAGGCTAAAGTTCTTGTTGAGCTATGTACTAACTCTTTCGTGACTAGTGTCATTCCTCAAGTTCACGAAAAAACTTTTGGCTGTCGGTAAAGTCGGTTTACGGACGACGACGTGATAACGTCATAAGAAAACATTTATGAAAAATAGCATACTTTTATGAATTGAATTGAATTATTATTACTGAATTACCATTATTTTGTATAATACAAAGCAGGGGTTAGTTGAATTTATTTTTCTTCCATATATTAACATTTTTTTGCACTCGTTAATTTCACTTTCACTTTGTAGCTTGTGTGCTGCTGCTGTCTCCCTTTTACTCGGACGCATCGGCCGGTGAAGTGGAAGAGAGATAGATGCGTCACAAACCGAACGCTTAGGCCGATCGTGCCTCTCTATCGCTTGTTCCGCGCTCTCGCCTGCACACTCGGCTCAGGCGGAACGTGACAATGAGTCATGCTTTTTCGTGTGTGCAGCCGGCGTTCATCGATTTATTAGACGTTATCACGTCAAAAAAAAACATAAATCGTTGATTTTTAACCTCCGCTTCATTTTTCGTATAACTGTAGTCAAAAGTACACTCCACCTGTTTTTCTTATAACAACCCACATTTGTTTTGTTATAATTTTTTTAAATCACGCTTTCTGTCGGTGCCACTAAACTTTGCTCGGCGTCACTACAGTTAAAACATTTTTTATGAGTTTACTATTCCTTTTTTCTAAAAACTTAATAGATATATAAACTATTTAATTAATCAAATTTAGAGTTAAAAAAATGTTTTGACCCTTTATTTTACATTCCTTTAGACCCAATTTCATAAACGAAGTTCGTGGTTTTGTTCGTTAGTTTTTGTAAAAATATTCAACAAAATCATAGAATCTATAAATAATAAAATATTACGATTTCGCTGGCTAGATTAATGTTGGTACTATAAGGGTTAAGCCATCTGAAAAGTAAGTCATTTCTTGTACAGTAGTAATTAATTAATCTAATCACCATTTGGCGATATAATTTCTTATTGGACAACCCTGGCTAAGGAGCAAAAATAAACACATCCCCGGAACTTTATCCCATAAGCAACATACAGAACAGGGTAGCCATTTGTTTTCCCTCCTCTTACTTGTTCCTCTCCCCGAATCACTTCAGTTGAGACAAGTAGTCGCGTGCGGGAGATGGTTAGGTATTGGGTATTTTTTATTAGAAATTATCAAAGAAGAAATTTAATGTGCGGATGTGTTGATAAAGGAAGCATCACTCCACTCTGGTGTGGTCTTGATATTTTACTACTAACCGTTATGTTTACGATAAAACAGATAACAATCTTTCTGAGTATAATATTATATTCTATTTATATTCTAAATATATAATAGTTAAGGTTTATAAAGATGCTGTATGAACTAAAATTTACTTATAAAACATATGGTGCTATGAATATTAAAAGATTAATTTAGTTTGTCAATTTAACGAACTCAAATTTTTTTGTAGGAAGGTAATGAAATTTTTTTGCGATTACATGCCCAGATATTAGCAAGAATTTGAAAAATTTATATTTAATGTAGAATAAGCTATAAATAATTTGAACCAAACCGGCTTTGTCCCGGGTGTGCGGACCACATTCACAATACAAGATCAGCTCTTACTTGCTGTTTTATTGACTATGAGAAGGCTCGGTCAAAACAAAATACCGACTTTTTTAACACCTGCATTTTGCCGGTGCTCCTTTTCGGATGTGAATCCTAGCACCTCGCAAAAGTTCAAATGCTCGTTTGTTAAGTTTTGAGAACAATTGTCTGAGAAGGACACGAGGCATCAGGTGGTTTGACTTCATAACCAACGTTAAGGGGCTACTAGGTCCACCCTTTGTTAATTGTAAAATGTAGTAAGCGCCCGGATGAGCGCTCGTTAAAACACGACCAAAATCCGATCGAACGTCGCGCCGTTTGGTTTCATTATTATTTGCATCGCGTAGGTAAACAAAAAATACACGATAATCTTTAAAATGTAGTAAGCGCCCGGATGAGCGCTCGTTAAAACACGGAATTTAATATAATCAAAAATCTACTAATGTTTTACAAATTTTAATCAGATAATGCACTATATATATACGTATTCTTTAATACATTTAAAAACAAAATCTTATATGTACTGTTTTTGTGTTATGCATCAAATGTTATTAAAAACAGGGGGTTTCTTTAAATGAATTGTGATTCAACGAAATATTTAAATACAAATTTAGTCCGATAATTCACGAGAAAAAGAATTAATAATAATTACGTCATATTTTTTTCATTTTTATTTAATGAACCATGAAGTACAAGGGAATTTTGCCCTGACGTACATGAATGTATGGGGGACTCCGTAAGGGGCCTTAA
Source organism: Micrasema minimum (assembly GCA_022494985.1). Classification (NCBI taxonomy): domain Eukaryota; kingdom Metazoa; phylum Arthropoda; class Insecta; order Trichoptera; family Brachycentridae; genus Micrasema; species Micrasema minimum. The sequence continues at coordinate 17,811 of JAGVSP010004201.1, forward strand.
AGTCCGGGAACGGACGCAGCAACCTCCAATAAATGAAGTCGTAAAGTCGTGGCGGTGGACCTGGCTTGGGCATTGAGCACGTACTCCGGATGCCTCTTCTTTACGCCTGTAGGATCCAGCCGCGCCGTCCTGTTAGACCATCAATCTTCCGGATGTACTCGGCGCAGCTGACGTGGGAGGAGGCGAGGGAGCTGGCTGGCGATAGGGTCTCCTGGAGGGATCTAGTGATGTCCACATGCTCCACATAGGAAAGAACGTGGTGAAAGAAGTAGAAGATAAATAAATTGAATTAGACTGTTAAAGCAACACTTTTTTATCTTTTCAACATTCATTATTGGCCACTGTTTTAAATGTGAAATAGTCGTTAACCCTTTTGTTCTCTGAAGGGACTCTTAAACATCAATTTATTATTGTGAATTAGGTTTCCTGGAATCACCAGTAAATAATCTTATGGACTGACAGATGAGTTTAAATGAAATAATTACTGAGATCATCCTGGATCATCCTGAATCATCCTGTCACAGGGAAGATATTATAATAGTCTGTATTCAGTATTCACACCTACAGGCTTTATGGTACATTTACTAGGCGAGGTACGGATGCTGTAATTATCTGTGAAATAGTGAAGCGTTCTGTGTATGTGCTGTGTGTGGTCTTCCTGAAACTAGAAAAATACCTAAATATGTATTATTTAATTAATTATTATAAGCGATATAATTTTTTATATAATCAATCATAACCTACCTATTAGGTAGTAGATATGGGTTAGTTGGAAGATATGGTTTAAAAGCAATAAGCCGGCCCTTGTACACTTGCTATGTAATTGTTCATGAAGGTTTAAATAAAAATTAATAAAATGTACTTGGTTTGGCCATTATTGATACTCTCTGGTGATAGGTAGTTCGAATTCCTTCCGAAATTTATTCCCTACCTTCATCGATTCCATTCCGATTTGTGACCTGTTTTCCAACTCCAATTCAGTCTCGAAAACCCGCTCAGCACAGCAACATTACCTCGACCTCGTAATCATCCGTTCTTCCTGTGAAATCCAATACCTGTTCTTCCTTAGTTCTTTTCCATCAAATTCCCCTCGTCATACTCGCTCCATCTCCAAGCTTCCCAGAAACCGATTCCCGAAACCCCCCTCGGTAAAAGTGAGTAAAAGTGTGCTGCTGCCCCTCGTTTCGTGTCCCGCCGCGCCAGTTCGACGTGGTGTTTCCAGAGTATTCCAGGATACTTCGCCCTTCCTGGTGGTCCTTCATCGACATTTCCCGCCCTTGTTGAGTCCAGCTCTGGTAAGTCCTTCCATTTTCCGATCCTCGTTCGGACGAAGTTGCCAGAGAGTTCTCATCGTGGCGGATCCAGTACTTTTGTTGTTTGATCATCGGTAATATAATATTTAAAAACAAAAATTACAAAACCATCCGGGCAATCCGTTAGTAAATATAATAATTACTAAGCGAGATACTTAAATATAGATATACGAGATAATTTAAAGTTAAAAGATAATTTTAAGTTGTAACAATTAGTGCCCTATGCACCACTGGGTACCGAAAAGGATAAGTAAGTAGCAAAAAATTGTAACAATTTTCTATGATAAACTGTTTTTTTTCTGTTTCAATAAAAATCACAAGATAAAGGTAATCTGTTTATATTTCAACCCTCCGATAATATCATAATTCATAACTGGGATATTATAATTTTCAGTGTAGGGATGGGATATTATATACCATTATTATATTACATATCCTTATCCTAAGATCTTATCCAAAAGATCTATAGAAAACCAAAGGCATTTTGAACTGGGGTGATATTCACAAAGAGGTCAAATGGGGTATTTAATAACGTACTTCCTTTTTAGGAATAAAAGGATAACAGGGTCTGCTATACCCTTTTCGGGTATCTACTTCTTGTATATTTTTGTTGTATAACTTAATGTAAGAAAACTAGAAAGCATAAATTAAAATTAATGCTTATTTCAGAAATTAGTTTAGAAAATTCTAGTGCTGATCTTTTTTTATCTCTATACCTACATATCTTAACGTCATCGTCATCTCCAGCTTTACAACCCATTGAGAGTCCTAGCCGCCTCCAAGAATCATCTCCACTCGCTTCTGTGTCCGGCTACTTCTTTCCAGTTTCGAATGTCCAAGAATGCTGTGTTCTTCTCCACACCATCCAACCACCTTAATTTAGGTCTCCCGATACTCCTTCAACCCATCATCGGTTTATGGATCAAGAGCCACTTAGGATCACCACGTAATAAATTATCATGATTCATGGTTTTTGGTGTACCCATGCAGTGCCCTAGCACCATTGATAAAAGACTGTAGTATAAGTAGTAATTAAGATTTTTTTTAACTCTTAGAAATATGTTTACAGAGACGACTCACCCGAAGATGAATTCGGGATCGCTCGGCTTCAATTAAATTATTCGCAAAACACGAGGTCTGCATATTTAACCCTTGAAAGCATATTTTCATCCTCTTCCATAAATGCTACAAATGATTTATTAACAAGTATTGTACATTATTATTTGTCCACTTGTAACATTTTACATAATTTTTAGTTTACAACATTTTGGGTCGTGTTCAAATACTTGCACACAATTCTGGATTTATCCCAAGACGGGAGTAGGTATATATTTTTATTTTTTTATATCCCTACAGAGATGAGGTAGAATTTTTTATATCAATGCATAGATGGCGCGTTCAACTCGCTGGTGGATGATTTCTTGATTCGTAGCGTAAATACAAAATCAAAAATGTTACCTGGTGTGGATATTCGCTAATTAGCGGAATGGGGAATGTTGTAGTACCTACATAAAGTGGCCACTTAACCCAGCCAATGACAGGTCATAAGCCCTGTAAACGCTCGAATATCCATATTCCTGAATTTGGAAAAAATTCTACCTCATCTCTGTAGGGATATAAAAAATATATTTTTTTAGTTTAGTTCCCTGTTGCAGTAATTAGTAATTACTCCACAATATTATACGTGATAATAAATATTGTTCGATACCGATACATCTCCTAAAGACAATTGATCATTTAATAGTACCAGTCCTAGTAAGTAAAAACTTTTTCTAATATTTCCTCTCCCGGTCCACCCAGTATTTCCACTTGGACGACTTCTTGAACAATATGGCTTTATTTCGTCCGTAACTTGAACCACGTTCAGGATTTTCCGAAGCCGTAACTTTCCCCAGGCAATGTAAAACCGCTACTCAGAGTGCTTTGATTTTTTCATAAAAGGCGTTTACTATATTATATCTATATATCGCTACGATTTTATGGTTTTTTAACGCTTTTACGCAAAAATAACGTACCTATTCTTTAATATAAAAATTCACCCGAAGGTAGCTTTGAGAAGCCTTTCCTCCGATTTAGTGATAATTTTTTCCGCAAAGTGAGAATTGAAATTATATTTTATTCATTTATTTATTTAACTACCTCACAGCAGACCCAACATAAGAGACTTGAGCTTGACCAGGATTAAGAAAAAAATATCGAGAATCGAACCTTCGTGTCGTGAGTTCGGCATCTTAGCCATTTTGCGACGGAGGTCGCCTAGAATCGGTAAAATTAAAAAATGAATGGAGGTAGGTACATAATGGTTTTTTATTCTAAGCAATGTTTTGTATATTATTTATTGAGTTGGCATTAACGTTGTGGAATAACATAATTAAATTAATTAAATAAAACACTTTGTTATTTAGACCACTTGAATTTATTTAAGCACTACTATAGTTTCGGAAAACAGAACTTTCCATCATCAGGTGTAGTAAAATCTTATATACTGGTGTAGTAACTAAAAAAAATCTTTAAACTTTTACCTTCACACATTCAACCCGCGCAAAACAATAATTTAGGAAGAAATTTGGATAATTCAAAATCAAAAATAAATTTTCTTAATAGAAGTGGCATTTACCAGATCCAATGTGGAGACTGTAGCCAGAAGTACATTGGCCAAACCGCTAGAAATTTAAAAATAAGATTAAAAGAACACCGTCAAGCCGTCACATCTAATACCTTTTCAGAATTCGCCAATCATATAATGGAGTCGAACCATTCTTTTGCTTCACATGAAATCAAATTGCTTCATCCCATCACAAATAAAGGCCAAATAATGAATAATTTGGAAAACCTAAAAATTAAAAAAAACTTAAATTCGGAAAAAACATTGATCAAAAATATTAAATTAAAAAATACCTTACCATTACTCACAATATTCCCGTTACATGCCCCTTCCCCCACCATCCCTTAATTAACTCCGCCCACCCATACTTGTATCCTTTTTCTGTATATTTATTTTAGTTTATTACTACACCTGATGATGGAAAGTTCTGTTTTCCGAAACTATAGTAGTGCTTAAATAAATTCAAGTGGTCTAAATAACAAAGTGTTTTATTTAATTAATTTAATGTTTTGTATTATTATAATTTTTACTTGGGTAATTTTTCTTTGAGTTTTTTCTTTTCTAAAAAATCTAAAATGGATCTTGTTGTTGCATCGTAATCTTGTGATTGTAATCATCTTTTTAAATTAACAAAATTATTTGAATAATAGCTACATAAAAACACTTGCGAATGATTGATCAATTTAAGTGAGTGTTTTTGATCCCATGTATAAAAAAAATACGTATTACCAATACGGCCAGCTTGTTTTTATGTGAAAAAGCCGGGAATATATTATTTGAAAATGCAGATTGCAAACCTTTTTTCAGATTGCTGAAAACCCTAATGACTCTGCTTTTAATTCCGCTCCGCTGCATTTCCGGTTGCAGCATGTTGCTATTTAATTATGCAAAAGCTAACAGATTTTTTAGCTGAACATATGATGCAATTTGGAACAAAATGACATGACTATTGGGAACTCATTCTGGGTTCAGAAATTCATTATAAAATAAAGTTGATAATGTTAGGAGAGATGAATGAAGACTGGGAAATGTGAAAACAAGGAAAATAAAGATTTGAAGTATCCGGTTTAAGATTAAGGACTATTTTCTCAAAGCGATACATCAATCAATTTTTACAAACTTTTTAGAAGAACTATTTTTAATCAAAAAGTAGAAAACCTCACCTTATGATCTTTAAGTATCAAATCATTAATTACATTTTGGTTTATTTTTCTTAATAAATCAAAATTAATTAATGTAATACGAAAAGTCGGAACAATCAGCGTGTGTGAATGAGACGATGTATGAATGTTGAGGTAGCGAGGAAAGTGTGCCAGTACAGAGTTGTATGGCGTTCAATCCTCCTTTGTACCTACCCCTTTGGAGAAATTCACCCTATGGGAATCGAACCCGCGACCTCATGCTCGGTAGCCAAACGCACTACGACTATGCTGCAAGGCGGACTGTTAAAAAAAAAGAGCTTAGGTAAAAAATTTAACAGGAGTGAGGTAATTAAACCTCAATATGGACAAAGAATTTTTGATAATTATAATTTATGAAATCTTGTTAGGCGTAAAATTGAACATTAATTTGTCTGCGAGGTTTAAATGCTGTTTACACAAAAGTTTATACTTACTTCTACTACTACTACTACTTTCCCTTATCCGCACTCAGTGGTGCATAGGGCATAGAGACACTGCATTGGTTAATCAAGTGCAGTGTCTCTTGATCATTTAATTACATGAAGGTAGGATGCCTCGGGAGAGCCTGAACCCGAGCTGCCTCTTTTTCACGCCTGCAGGATCCCGCCTTCCTGGCAGACCGTCGATGACCATCCCACGGATGTATTCGGCGGAGCTGATGGATGATGGCCTGACGTGGGAGGAAGCGAGAGAGAGAAAGAAGAAGGATGGTCAGGCTTACGCTTCAGTACCAGTCCAAGGTATCACCCATGAAATATTAATATGATACTTCTACATACATACGCTATTTTACATGATCATGCATATCTGTGTATTAAGTACATAAAATATTTTCCTACGAATAAACCTCTTGTAATATTATTTTCGTCGAAAATTTCGTTTTACAGAGATTAAAATATGGAAGGTTCTCATTCCCGTACTCGTTCACCCGTAGTTTAGCGAATGCAAATCATTTCACACTTGAGAACCTTCATTAAGGTAAAAGCTTTCTGTTTCCAAAGGTGGTATTTTTATTACGGAAATCTCGAAAAATGTATTTTGAATTCCGTAGACGATATAATCTTGAAAAATTTCAACGCGTATTTCATTCTATTTTCCCGTGAAAAATGTGATAATTTTTGTTTAAAAAAAAAACTTGCATTTTTACTTTGTATTTGTTTACAGTAATGCCCACTTTATATGAGACAGTTTCTTGTTCAGAAAACTACACAGTTTCTTGTTCAGAAAACTGTGCAGTCTGTCAAACTTCTGTCAAAAGACACGCTAAATATGTGTATTTTTGAAACGCGATTGTATGTTATTATCGTATGTTTGCTCTCAGGAAATTGTATATTTAGCTAATTATGTAAATATGTTATTGTTTTTTTACGTATTTAAAAGCATACACAATAAACCAATGTCTATTTAAACGTTTACATAAAAAACATTGACTGTCATGTCAGCTTAAATCTGACACTAGCACACAGTTTTTCATGCAGTTTTAGCTTTATACGGGACCGTTTTCAGACTGCACAGAAAACTGTGTAGTAAACTGCGCCATATAAAGTGGGCTTAAGTATACATGTTGTAACAAAGCTCGTAGTACAACCCGAAAACTGGTGAATCTACATCATAGAGTCGAATGTGTAATATGACTAAACTGAGAAAAATGTACAATTACAATGTACAATAACATTTAAAAAATTCCTCCGTAGTTGATTCCTGCCACCAAACTTTTACTATACACTATAGTAACTTCTTGTGCCACCTTAACCTCTCAGCATACATCACTTCTATTACACGAAATTCTGAACAATTTGCTCTGCAAGTTGCCAGAAATATTTACATTACAATAAACCGCAAGATTCTGCACTCAAAGTGACTCTCGAAGTGGGTAAGTGGCAAAACGCACGATCGCCCATCGATTGTCCGACGGTTGTCCGATTGTTCACGAACGGACGATTTAAAAAAAATAATATCACATTATACCAAAATACTTTTTTTTTAAAATTTACATACCAACAAATATATTATACCCTTCAGTGTCCAATATTGCCCGCCATTGTCCACCGTTACCATTAAGTGTCTAGTCTGCCTCGTTGCATAGTGGTAGCGCATTAGGATACCGTGAATGTGACTTACATATTAATATTTCATGTGTGATACCTTGGACTGGTACTGAAGCATATGACTGATCATCTTACCTTCATGCAATAAAATTATGCAGTACCCTATGCACCATTGGGTACGGATAAGAGAAAGTAATAGTATTTTGTTGATTCATTCGGCATTCACTTTGTAACACTTCATAATGAATTATGATTAAATAAAACGATGTTATGTGTTACTATTGGTTTATTCTATTGAAATAGAATTTACCTACGCTACCTGGTTTCGGGAGTAACGTTCTCCCATCGACTGGTGAAAAGACACTAAATTAGAATACAGATCTCTTACAGAAAAAATAAAATTGCAATACTTAAGAATCTACCCACAGGGGTAACGTAAATATTGATACATAGAAGTAATAGAAAAAATAGAGAAAAAAACATCTTGGAGCAGTGGTAATGGTAAAATACTAAGAAGGTATACAGTTATTGAATATTTCAATATTATCCACCCTATTTTTTCCAAATATGAATAGTATTTTCACACATAAAATAACGAGATTTCCTATTCAATCAATCGTGAAAATACAGAATGGTGTGTATGGCGCGGCACCCGTACGACACGACAGTCGTCAGACGAGAAGACCCCTCGTGCGTACTGTTTCTTAAATTTCAACCACACAACAAACACATTTCTGAGGAAATGCGAATGCAAATTCATGTAAAATACTACCTCTGGTTCATGTCTACTTGCCAAATATCATTTTTCATAATGAAACTTGCTAAATAATTTTATTTTAACAGTGAACAAACACGTTTAAATAGAAAACTGGAACTAAATAAAAATTCACATCAGAACATCACTGAAGATATGGCAAAAAAGGAATATTGAAACGTTTCTCCGCCTATAAGGGATGGTAGTAAGAAGATGGTTGTTGGTGTTCTTAGAATTTAGAATAGAGATAGAAAATAAGGGTTTTTTCGATATTTTAGTTTTTCTCTGATAGGTTTAAACGTAAAATATAATGTTTACCTAACGTTTATAGTGTAAAGTATATATAATATTATTAGCGTAAAAATGATAGTAGTGTACATCAGTGATGCATGCCTAAAAAATAAATCATAAAAAATAAAAAATAAATGTCTGCGGAAAAAATCATTTCCATCTGTTCTTAAGAGTAGGTACCTACTTACTATTGTAAGTACATTATTATGCAATATTTTTTGCACAAGCAATTAGGTTTATGTGACAGTTCGAAAAGATTTTACAAAGGGCAAAAACAAAGATTTCTTCCCGTAAATTAGGTTTCTGTTGTTTGGGACCATTGATTAATTAATACACATGTATTAATTAATCAATGGTTGGGACTTTCAATCAACTAAAGGTGGAACAAACCAAAAATCGAGGCGTGGAAGCGCCAAAAAAAACCCGCAGGGCTAGCATTTTTATCTGCTAGTCTTTATAAATATGCATATTTTATTAGGTTCATTATGTATCTTTGTATTTTTATCTAAACTAAATAAGTTTTTATTATTACGTGGAAACGTGTTTTTGGTCAATTAATATTATTAAGAACACCTGTTGTCAAGATATTCTCATTAAAATTAAACATATATATTTTGCTTTTCTACCTTTTCCAAAGAAACTAACTTGCATAAAAGTCTTTCAAAGTGCACCAAGTCTATAAATTCAAAAGCAGATTTCAGTGAGTCGTTTTACGTTTCCTGGTTGTACATTCGGCCTTTATAGGTCCCGTTCTGTGGCAATGCATTTTGAATAGCTATTGCATTATGCATTTCCAGAACGGAACCCATTTTTCCGTTCCCATCTCTCCTTCTGTCGAATTTGCAACAAATTGTATAAAGTTGCACTCTCAGAACCGCTGAATTATGAAAGGAGACAGAGAGAATATTCTAGTTTACTTCTGAAGAGAAAATGTTCGGAAAACTGAGGTTTAATATAGAAAAGCGTTGAGTTTCACCTGGCGCAGACTTTATTAAAATTCTTATAAGAGGATATTACATCAAAGTTATCCTCTGTGTAAAGGGAAATTTTATTATCTCGTCATAGGATATATTACTTTGAATACATAAGTATCGTAAACTCTTACAACTTTGCGTTTTACAGACAATTATTCCCAATTTAAAAGTTAAAAATAAAATTATTGCTTAACAATATTCATCATTAAATACTCTACTTCAAAGTTCTCAGCATATTTTATTCAATAAAATTACTACCGTTGGTGGATTCCATGTGCTCCACATAGGAAGCGGATATGGTATGATGATGACTACTACTTTCCCTTATCCGCACAGGACACTGTATTGGTAGACCAAGCTTAGTGTATCTTGATAATTATTACCTGAAGGTAATATATGGGCCGTCTTACGCTTCAGAACCAGTCCAAGGTATTACACATTTAATATTAATACAATCACACACAAATCAATCGTTTTCATGCTGTCCCCCAACGGAAATAGAACCCACGATCTCATGCACGGTAGCCAAATGCGCTACCACTATGCTACGAGGCGGATACAGCAGCACGGCGCGCGATGGCTACATTTTATAGAACACTTGCATTTATATTGCAATATTAGAATATTCACTCTTATAGTTTTGTGTTTTTATTACCATTGTTCGTCTCCCGCCCACAGCCAAGCCTGTGTGATGCATTTGTTACAATAGTCAGAAAAAAATGCATTCAATTGTTGGTGCGTTTATCTGGCACTTGACATTCACATCCATAGGTCACCTCTCATCGCTATAAGCGGTGCATCCGTCCACTGCGGACACTAATTTAATTACCTAATTGGACTAATTAAACTCACTTGATTGCATTATCATGTCTGAATATTGGACACTGCATCGTTACATCATTTTATTATATAGTGTTACAGATTTGTGGAGACGAATCATTCTCCTGTATTCATTCATTTATCGCATATCCGATCCCTATGTGGGGCATATGGAACCCATGGTAGTTTGTGGCCGAACGCTTAGTTTGTAGGCAATCGTCCTCTTTTTTAAAAATATTTTTAAAAATTGTGAATGTTTTTAAATTGTGAAATTAGGTAACGTGAGCAACTATGCACAGGATGGGTACTTTGCAACAATAATTAGTAGGTACATCAATTTTATTGATTAATTTATTAACATTTCACATGTATTTTTGTTTATAACCACAATTCATTTGACAGAAAGATAGCGATTCACTCAGTAGCGACCCATGTTACCTAATTAAGAGATAGCCTATAGTTGGACTTTATTGTTAGAAATTAATACTATGTAAATATATTTAAAATAAAAAGTAGGTATGTCTGTTGGCTGTCCGTAAATAAATAAAAAATAAAATAAAATAAATAAAATATTATTCTGCTTCTAAGCTGATCAATCGGCCGCCAGTTCGTTTTCCCAAGGCAGATTGATGTCCCATACTCCAATCCTTTCAGTCCGGGCCATATTGATTAAATTATTTAGAGAGGGCGCCGTAAGTTTCTATATTTGGTCTACCCATCTTCCTTAAAATCTAGTAGAATTATAAAAATATATACCCTTTAATAATCAAAGTCAATCATCTAAACTAAATAATAAAATTTAAGTATACACTCATAAATATTAATTTAATGTAAGTGGAATTTATTGTACAGCGCCAGCCAGCGGGGTGACACGTGTCCCATATATTTTTGTCCATCAACCCCCGTAAGTAACCCTTACTCTGGGAATGATCTCCGAGTTACCTGAGCCTGAATATTTGGGGCGAATGTGAATCATTCCTGAACTGAACGGAGTACCTAACTCACCTCACTCACGGGACAAACCACCGACCCTTGTCACAGCTCACTCACCCTTACTCGACTGGACGTATTATTTACAAATGAAATATACATACGTGTATGAAGGTACATATAATGTATGTTCATACGTATTATACAATATGTACAAATAAACAGTATAAGTAGATGAACTAACTAACTAACTAACCATCACGCCATTTCCCCGAAGGGGTATGATAGGTACATGTAATGTTTGCTTCCTCCACATTCATACATCTCCTCATGCACGCACGTCGATTATCCGACTTCTTATGCCCACTTACAAGCATGTTTTACTTGATCACATGTCTTTCTCGGCCTTCCTCGACTTCTACATCCAGCACAGTCGCATCATATATTTTTTTAGATGTTCTTTATCCATTCGCTCTACATGACCGAACCAACGTAAAAGATAATTTTGTCGATAATAACTTATCTCAGCCTTGCGCTCATTTTTGTGGAAATAGTTTTACCACACTCTAGGGCGCATTTTATTCAATTTAAGATATGCTCGCTTCCATTTAACCTAAGCTTCTAGCGGAACTTTTACATATACTATATTACCTATATACTTGAGCAGACTAGGGGCAATTACGTTTAATTCTGTGAACTTTGTATGTGATATGTGATATTTAAAAAAGACGCGTTTTTAATTTAAAAAAAGGATTATGATTAGAAAGGAACTACGAAATTTAGATAAATTGTTAGACGAATTTAACCAACAAATATTTTGCTTTAAAATATCCGTTTTTTAATTGTTAAATAACTTATAACCATTTTTTTAAAATCAGAATTACGTATAAAATAAAAATAATACCATCGAAATAATTTTCGTTAGATATAACATGGATATTTAGATATTTCTTGAGCCCAATTTTAAACAATACATTTTTCTCTATCACGTTCCCAATATTTTTTTATTACAAACGAATGTGATAGATTCATTCACAATCATCAAACTATCTACAAAATCGCCATTGAAAATATCAATAATGATTGCCAAAACACTTATATTTTGATCTGTGTGAAAAAATAATAAAATAAGTATGTACCTATCTTATTAAATTTCATGCCGTGTATTTTGTATTTCGAAGTAGTTCCTCTAGGAACCAGAAGTATGCATTTCAAGCCACAAATAATATTAAACATAATTTATTGTAAATTTGTCCACAAGATATGAATTTTATTGAAGTTTCCGCAGTGAACCATACTTCCAGTGAGCTCACCAGATGGTGATAAATTGTGGTCATTGACATTAAATTTATATAATGTGATAAATTTATATTAATATTTCACTTCGTCTAAATGGAATGAAAATACTTACTCCTTATTATACACATTGGATGAATATTGTTAAAAATAAAATATAAAATAATTTGCCAAAAAGACACAATGCTTAAATAAACGATCCAGATGCATTTTTCATTAATGTTACCATTGATTAAATCAATGAATGGTACTAATGGAAATATACAATAATATTTTTTCTCAACCAACACTTAACTATTATTTTATCAATATAATAAAATACTAACAACTTATGTGGATAAAAAGTTATTCTTTTATTAAAATTCAATTTAAAAAATGTACACTCGTAATGTCTCAGATAAGTATCATTATTGTTTACAGACAGCATTGTTTATTTTGCTATATTTCTCCACTTGCATACAAAACATGTTAAACGCTTGTAAAAATACACAAAACACTCTTCTTACTGCAGCTGTGTTTGTTATTGTTTCACTTCATCCCCGAACTCTAGTCATTTTGTGAATTTATTTTTACAATTTCTCCCCTAGCGATTTCTGCGTTCTATGCGTGTATGTGTATCCAGTACATCATTCTATTACGCATTTCAAGCAAATGTATGGAACATAGTCCCCCGAATCCCCCCTTCCCGCTATTATGGATACTAAAGTATGTAAATGGGATAATCTTGTACCGTTTCCGAGAATATTGGTAGGAGTGTTGGAAAATCTGATATTAAAATAACGGAGTGAAGCCGGCTTACCCGCATAAGCAAAATATCGGCTTTACAGTGTCATTGGGTTTTCACTCATAATAATGTGTGATTTCGAGAACTATTTTTACGTGGGTTTGTTCATAAATACTTAATATACCGGCACAACAGAAAATTATGTAATGGCAGCATTGTTTATCCATCGTATCCTAAAAGCTCAAAGGTGTATTAAAACATTGTGTCTGTCAGCTCAGACGCACGACTGGATATTATTTTTTATTTCTTTTATTTTATATTTTTGATTGTCATTGAGTGTACGATGGGCAAAGGGGGGAAATGCATCTGCCATGCCGCCTTGAAGGCATTTAAAAAATAGTATCTAAATGAAAAATTATGACTCCTATTTTCCGGAAAACGTTACCCATGTTCATATTGTAAAAAAAACTTCCGCCATCTTGGGTATTAAAAAAAATGCAAATCAAGACCCCCTTAAACCCCTGAAAATTATACCCATGTTCATTTCACGAAAATATTTTTGCATCCGCCATTTGGATTTCGAAATAAAAGTAATATTATAAAATAATAGAATTTTCGCATCGGGGGCTTTTAAAGGAATAAATTTTCTGCGGTGCCATGCGTTAACAACGTTCTTTAGTAAATTCACTTACTACTTCAATTTTGTAATAAGGTTAATATTTAAACCAAAGTTAACGATGTTAACGGTGTTGCGATGTTACGATGTTCTCTACTAACGTTCGATTTCACTTCTAATCAAATTTGTGTACCGGCGATTCTTAAGGAGTAAACTCCAAAAACTAAGCATGTAATTGATAAGTAGATGAATACGTGTGCATTATATCAAAAGACAATATAGCAAATATATAACTAACATCTAGTTTAAAACGTAAAATCAAGGGCCTACTAAGCCTAGACAAATTTAAAAGGACCTCATTATTACATTCTAGATACACCACTAGATCCCATAATGGGCTACGGGATATTTTAATTTTTAAATTTTTTTAGATGGTGATTTTATATCTTAGGTACGAAATTCTATTTTTAATTTTATTCTAAAATCATTATTATGCCTCGAATTAATTTTTAAAATATCGTAATCGCGATTTCCCGCCAAAACAGGTCATATTATGGTAGGATGCGTCTATTAATAATTTATCAAAAATTTTAGAAATTTGGCCTAAAATATAAAAAAGTACAAAGTCACTTCTTTCGTTCTACGCCTCAACTTCAGTACGACCCTTTTTGTGCGCTTAAGAGACGGGTGCTTTTTGAAGCATCCGTTTGCGGTCAACCCGTTTTTATAAGCTCCGTTTTTAAATATTTTTTTACGAGGAATCGTTTAAATTTTTTTTTTAAATTTACAGATAAACAACAAATATTCATTGCTCACATCACATAAAAAATTACATTCCCCATTGATTTTTAAATTAATTTGCTTTAAACATTGATCCCATAAATTAGTTTTACTGTTGGAATAAGTATTTGTATTGACTGGAATAGGATATGAACGTCATTGAACAAATAGTGCTACATAAACTACCCTATAAATAAATTGTATAATGTCCTTAATGGGGCAGCCGTGTTAAATATTAAGTGTTGGGAATTTCAAATAGGGTAGTACTAATGTTCCAAACACGCGCCTTTGTCGTAAAATCGAACCAATAAACATAAAGCATTGAGGTCTATTATTATTGTATG
>JAGVSP010004202.1:0-16933 GCA_022494985.1 Micrasema minimum
CTGGAAGTCTTTCTTAGTTGGTACCAGCTAGTGGCTTGTGAGCACGGCACAAAATTATAGAGAGTTCGCGGTATTTTCACGTGGTCCGTGCAAGTCAAGGCGTTTTTATGTTCGTACAAGGTCCGTGCGAAATCATAGTGTTACGTTCAACGTCTGAAACGCAATTCCTGTGAACGTCGGTTTCGTTCACCCTCAGATATGAAATTAAAATGGACGTAGGTTGCGTCCATATTCGTACAACGTCGGTTTAGTTGTCACTACTGAATGCAACTAGGTACTATGCTGAACGTTGGTTACTTTAGCACTCCTAAAATACAACAACTGATTGACATGGAGCTGCGTCATGGAGAGGTATGGAGGAGGGGAAGTTGTGACAATGATCGTCAGGATGGGAAAAATGGGAAATAACGATGTTGGTTTAAACACCCTATCTATTCTAGTTAAAACAAATTTCGGTCATTGTCTACAAATCCGGATGTACAATTGTTCACGATTGCAGAGCGAAAACAGAGTAAAGATTGCGTTTTTATTTTGTTCCATCGACTTTCTGAGTGTTCATATATTGTACCTCCTTTCAACATAGCGGGCCGTTGGCGATGCACATGAAACATTTACGAACTCGTGTAAATTCTGCTTTCGGGAACTTCACAGATGCACAGAACAGCAATACTGCAATACAGCAATACTGGCATACGGTTTACAAGTTGAAAGTATTGATACAGTAAGCCATGTTTTTACAATCGAAGATTTTCATTTTGTTCTGTATACCTACTTACTACTTACATATAAATATGAGTCAATAATAATGTCCTGACTTAACACACGAATCTCCTAGCTAGTCAGGACTAGTAAATCACCACTGTAAATAATGTTATAAATACATATTTTCATTTTATATCCCTACAGAGATGAAGTAGAATTTTTTCCAAATTCAGGAATATGGAAATACCTACTCCCGTCTAGAGATAAATCCAGATTTGTGTACAAGTATTTGAACACAACCAAAATGTTGTATAAAATGTTATAATTGTTCATAAATAAATTTTAAAAAGGAAAAAAAATAATGATAATTTTTTTTTATTTTTAATAAAATGAAATCTATGCAATCTTATGATATTTGCACATATTTCAATTTGTAAATACTATTTCCAATAAAGCCTAAGCGGCTTGTGCTTGAAAATAGGAATCAAGTCGCGTTGAAGTGGGGATTCGAACCGAGGATTTCTGGACTCAGAGACCGCGACGCTGCCCACTGGGCCACCACCCGTTCGAAGCCATGCATGAGGTCGCTGGTTCGATTCCCGTAGGAAGTCATCTTAAAATAATTATTTACATGTGGATTAATATTTCAATGTGAGATATCTACCCTGGACTGGCGCTGAAGCGTAAGACTGATCATCCTACCTCTATACCTAATTGTCATTTTTAGTCAACGGCTACATGAATAGTGACGTAAAAGGAGCGTGGCCAACGCGGACTAGTGTTTTCACGGTAATTTGAAATTGGAAACATCAATATAATTTTTAACCTACTAAAAATTTATATTTTTTTTTTTTTACGGGAATGTAATGTATTTATTTGAAATGTTCATATTTTATAGTCAATACATAAATGTTATTGTTCCCGCAAAGCCGGTGCTTATCTGCGGGTTACATTACATATTACTACTTTTTTTCTTCTTATTTTATTACACAATTAGTAACTAATATTATATGCCTGTGAGTCAACCTGTCAATTTGGGAGAATTTACAGGTGTGCTAGGTGAATCATATTCTGCAATAAAAGAAAAGAAAGTCGATCATGTCCTTATTTTAGGGGATTTTAATGCAAATCCAAAGGATATTTGATTTTGATCTTATATGTATTTCTTCTTCTTTTCATGTGTTTTTGTTTTTATGTATCAAAGATGATAATAACACACGCTAATGTTCTTTTCCCGTAATAGTTTACCTGCCGAGGCTGCCTCAACCGCTGTGCCGAAACTAATCTTTTCTGAATCGGGTGTGAAATTTATGTTTTGTGCTCATAGTCAAGGAAATGATCTGTCATTATTTTATATATGATTTTCCACTGGTTTTCCACAGATAAGACGTTGACATACTTAAATAATATATGGTGATTATCTTATTGGTTACTGTGTTTATTCTTAGGACAACCGTAGTGCCGTTCTGCTATATTGCTTCCATTAACCATGTATTGTTCGATCCGCCATTTCACACAAAGTGTAAGTCACAGGCATACGAGGTGAGATTTCTGCAGGGAAATATCGCCTATCGATTTCATTAATAATTCTCAATAGCTATACAACTCTAAATTTATTCTGTACTGGTATTTCTTTTTGAAAAGTAAACAAAATAATACGACGCCTATTTCCTAAGTTAATATTCATTGATATTTATAACAAAATGAACTGAATATACAATGTCCTGACTTTTTCTAAGAGACACTTGTGCGCACTTTATTCGGCAGGGAAAACTGAACAGTTTCTTGTGCAGTTTGAAAGCTGTATAAAAGTACGCAGTTCCAATACTTTAACTAACTAACTAACTAACCATCACGCCATTTCCCCGTAAGGGTAGGCAGAGGGGATAGAACGCCATACCACTCAGCCCTGACAGCCTTTCTTTGCTTCCTCTACATTCTAACATCTTCTCATGCACATACGCCGATTATTCCGACTTTTCACATGACCACCATCAAGTACTTGACGTACTTGGTCAAGCCATGTCTTTCTCGGCCTTCCGCGGCTTCTACATCCAGGCACACTTGCATTTAAACTTCTTTTAGCCGGTTCTTTCATCACTCATTCGCTCCACATTACCAAACCATCGTAAAAGCCCTTTCTTAATTTTGTCGATAATGCTTATCTCAGCCTTGCACTCTGCTCTAATTTCGACATTTGTACACCTATCATACATAGTCTTACCACACATTCGCCTGAGAGATCGCATTTCAACAGCATTCAGTCTACATTCAAGTAGCGAATACAACAATAAATCTTTACTTAATCCCCAGTTTTAACATTTTTACTCAAACAATATCATACGCGTTTTTTCAACTAAGCTAAAACAACATTTAGCGCAAAAGAAATACAGAAAACATAAAATTTTATCCACTCAGTCGTTATACAAATATTTTCAAGGTTCAAATATTTTCTGAAGCAATTATCTGAAGTACCAAGAATCCTGATTCTCTTTAATAGCGAAACGTCCTTCTTGATATTCTCATTAGCAGACAAGTGGAGATTGGAAATTACTTCCCAACGCAATCATTTGTTTCGCCGAGAAGACGATTTGTTTACGAACAAACTACTACCCTCGTTTGTGCCGAGACTCCCAACGAGAAATGAGAGTTCGAGGAAATAAGATAATTAGATAAGTACCTTTTTATTTTATAAGTCATCATCCCTCGTTGAGTATTTATTTTGTTTTCCAAGGAGTTTCTTTAAAAATCGGATATTAAAATACATGTTTTTTTAATTCGCAAAATTTTTTACCTAATTATTCACAGAAATCTACTAATCATAATCATTTACTAGATTTGCAGGCAATAATAAACTGAAAAAACCTAAAATAAGTACAAAATTTGGACAACGGCACTCAATATTTTTATCTCCTTACCTGTTCAATAAGTTGGAAAAAAATACTAAAACGACTAAATTAGGATTAAACATGTGGCTCGTCGATTTAGATATTGTACAGTCTGAACAACTATTGATTGTTCAGAGATAATCTAAGTTGTATGTAATATCCGATAATATTTTGTTTAAGGATGTTTCTAATCTAAGGACCCAATAACTTGAGTAGTAGTAAGTTTCTAGTTAGTAAGTTTCTAATTAATATACTATTTGATAAAATTTAGTTAATTTAGTAAAATTATATTTTAATAACCAATTGTAATAGTATATATAAAATAACATAACCTTATTCAAATCACAAATTGTAAATCATAAATTAAAATTTTCAGGCAAATACAATAATTACATATCTTTTCAATAATTATAATATTGTACATATCTTCTCTGAGACAGGTGCGCAACACGCCACCTAGTAGAGAAGATATCAATAACAAATTAGTCTCACACACCATCTGTAATGAATAAGATATGTAATGTTAGGGACCATAATAATAAACAAATATTAGAAATAGGAAAGTTGAGTACTTATAATTTTTTGATAATTTATGTCTTTAAGGAGATATAATTATATATAAATTATTATACGCCAAGATAAAATCACTAACTAACTAACCATCACGTTATTTTACCAAAGTGGTAGGCAGAGACGATAGAACGCCACACTACACTGTCCTGGCACACTTCCCTCGCTTCCTTCAGATCGTATATCTTCTCATGCAAGCATGCTGATTACTACTTTACACATGCCCACTGTTAAGTATTTGTTATACTTGATCAAATCTTTCTCGACCTTCCTCGACTTCTTATATAATAACTTCTTTTAGCCGTTCATCACTCATTCGTTCCACATGACCAAACCATCGTTAAAGCCCACTCTTAATTTTATATGCTTATCTCGGCCTTGCAGTTTGCTCTAATTTCGACATTTGTACACCTATCACACAAAGTGTTACCACACATTCGCCTGAGAGAACGCATTTCAACAACATTCAGTCTACTACCGACCGTCTTTTTTTTCCAACACTACGCTTCACTTCCATATATAATGGTTGGTACCAGAGCTCCGTTATGTACAGCCAATTTCGCTTCTTTCGATAGGCACTTATTTGCCGCGATAGATTTTAAGGCACCATTATCTCTGTTCCTGGCACTAACCCATCTTTCAATGTCTTTATCCACATTTCGGTCTCTAGTCAACATACAACTCAAATATATGAATTCTTCAACCTCTCCATTTATTACATATAATCTTAACAATCACATTCACATTTATATGAAATAAGATATGATGAAATAATAATTACAAATACGCTTCTAGTTGATATGAAAAATCACCTCGAATATTGCAAATAAATGCAATTAATTATGCATCTTAGTGATACTCTCTGTGTGATGTGATGTGATGGTCTTTACCACTGTAACAAGATGGTATTTAGCCATCCCATCAACTTTATTGTATGAGCTTAAGTATTGTATTAAATAAAAGATGTTACTTACATACGAAAGGTTGTTTAATTTAATTATAAAATAATAAACTATGTACACGTTGTATAAAGCGGTAAGTGAAATAAATTAATATAATTACATTGTGAATGTTTTTCTTTTTACATTAAACTACAACATAATATTTATGCATCGCATTAAGTACCTAACTAGCTAACTAACCATCACGCCGTTTTTCTAAAGAAGTAAGCAGAGACGATAGAACGCCACACCACTCTGTCCTGGCATATTTCTCTTGCTTCCTCCACATACTACAACTACTACTTTTCCTTATTCGCACCAAATGGTGCATAGGGCACTGCATGGTACATTAAGTGCAGTGTCTCTTGATCATTTTATTACGTGAAGGAAGGATGATCAGTCTTACACTTCAGTACCAGTCCAAGGTGTCACACATGAAATATTAATATGAAAATCAAATGTAAATAAATATTTCATGTTAACCTCCTACGGGGATTGAACCCGCGACCTCATGCACGACATCTTCTTCTTTCATTCTTATTAAATACTGTTTTGCAAGTAAAAATTTAATTTTTCTTATAAAATGCACCAAGAACCGTTTATTTAAATTCAATTTAAAAAAATTATAAGTACCAACCCTGTTAACAACTAACACCCCCGTAAGCTGAGTATCAGAATAAGTCAGGCAAAGCAGAGAGCTTACTCGGCAAAACAAGTCCCGCAAATTAAAGCTTGCCTTTCCCGTCCTTACTATTCCTGTATTATTCTCACCGCTAAACTTTCTGGAGGACTTACTCGTACAACTAGCTACTTACTTCTGATGCACTTTTATGATTAAGAAAATAATATTATTTCCCTTGGAAGTGGTTTTAATTGAAAAAACTTTATGATATCTGGCGTTTTTAGGTCGTTGTATTATTAACTGAAGCTTCTTCAGAGCTATTTTACCATCACAAGTCAGTACCTACATATTATATATTTATTCATGAACCATGGAGTCATAAAATATCTTATATAATATTTACTTTCAAAACTTATTTTTACTTGTTTTTTGTCATCACCGTAGCTTTGCCGAATCATAATTGATAGTGAGTTGATGACTGCATTGATATACAAAGTGTACTGTATTGTAGATAAAATGTTTAGTTTTATGCTTCAACACAAATTGCTTTTTTAGTACGTACAAACAGCTTAACCAGTAGTTTTTAACAAACCACTTGGAAATTGTCGACAATTTGTTCGTTTCGTATTAAAACAGCATTGTTTTCACAATTCATTTTGACATTTTAATATTGGTCGACTGTTAAATTATTCGATGACTGAGGCATCCGAATGATATAACATAACTGTCCTAATATCGGTACTCTGATACTTTTGTTAAAACGTCCAATAATTCAAGAGCTACTATTACTATTACGTCTACTGTAGACAAAGAACAATATTTAGTTCTTTATTTATTTATTTAATTGTTTTTACGCCCATAGGGCTTTTACACAGACACATTTTTAAATGATTACACAGTAGGTAGCTATTTATTACCGCCAGAGATGGCATCCAGACATTGTTCCCTAAAATGCACTAGATTTGTGTTGAAAACATCAATATTGTTAGTTTACTTGTTAACCAGTGAGTGCATTCTTCGTATCGGTGAGTTAGCACTGTAATTGGTCGATGATTGGCTACAGTAAAATAATGCATTATTACGGGTAACTCGACCAGGCACTCGTGTACTAATTAAATTTGTTAGTTGACAACAATCAAACATAGATTTTAATACTTTGAACAGAAAGAGCAAATCATTTAATATTCTTCTATTTTCTAATGTTTGTATATTCAAAAAGTTATAATTTATGTTTACAATGGGAATATTTAATTTAAAGTTAATAAAGCGCAAAAATGTATGTTGGACTCTTTCAATGTTCTTTACGTGAACCCTGTAATGAGGAGACCAGATGATAATATAACGTAAACATAATAAAAAAATTGAGACATTGCCAATGGCCAACGTTTTATGTACCTACACTAACACTGGGTATATTTTTATTATTAAAAAAAAAAAAACATTACGGCCCCCAAAAACAATGCCCTGCTTGTCTTTTCATAATCATAACCTATTTTTAAAGATAATAGTCCACTCCAAATTTCAAATATGCATAATATTTAACCCTTTTCATCCCCTCAACAATGAAGTTGCCTCATTTACATATCGCAGTCATTTCTGTAATATTGCATTTCTCCTCAAATTCTTCAGTCTCAGCACGGTGAGTACTTCTGGGGTGGTCATTTTTGGTCATCCCTCCCCTAGTTCTGTCCTCTCGAGAGTTCTCAGGGGAAGAAAATAGGGTTGCCAGTCTAGAAAATATATGTTTTAGGCTTTAGACTATAATACATCTAAAACTTATACATTTAGTATTTTTTATTTGTATTATATATATTTCAATTTAATATGTTTTTTTCTGAACACCCACATGCATAGGTTTATCAATGCTCTGTACTTTTTTCAATACTTTACAAATCTATATTTTTTATATTTTAATTTATTGAATTTATTTATTTAAAACTTTATGTGCAATTACATAGCAAAAGTACAAGGGCGGGCTTATTGCTTTTAAGCAATATATTCCAACCAACCCTCTGAATATGTAGGTATATCACATTCTTCACATAAGCTTGAAAGGAGAAGAATGAAAAATCTTGAACTTAGGAGTTAAATTACTTAATTTATCAATGTATTTATATTTTATAGAAAAGATATTCTAAAATCTAAAAGCAATATAGTACGGTGATGTTTCGGTTTTAGAGGAGTAAGAAGAGTTTAAGGCTAGAAAAAATCGTGTTTAAGTAAGATAATTATATAAATACTGACGAATAGACACGATTTAATTATGATGCTTTAAGAGTAGGTAAAAAATGAGTGCGATTCATAATAATTTTTGTATTAATTATTTGCTATCGGTAATTCAAACCGTTTAACCACAAATTCACACCAAAATCAATTCATCAAAAATACTTTTTATTTATTTCTGAGTTATTGTTTAAGTGTCAAGCAATTTGAATGCTCTGGGCTGATGACGATGGAAAACGGACAAAACAATGTCAAATCAGAAAATCGTGATCTGTTCCTCTCCCCCAGTTCCACCATGGAAAGCTCTATCACACACTATTTTACTTCTTATTCTACAAAATATTATCTTGGTCAATGAAGCATTTAATCTATGACACACTATTTTACGTGTTGCTTTACGAAAAGTGCACCAGTGTTTTAACGGGTCCAGAAATGTTCACTTTAAAAATTGGCAACCCTGGCGGCTCACTCATCATCTCTAGTTTCCCCTAGCTCTATGCCCTGAAGAGTTCTCTAGGGCTACCAGCCTCCCAAACGACTTGTCATGGAAAGCATTTATCACATTTGACCGCCCACGTAACGCTACCCTCTCGCCTCACAGGAATTTATTTTTTTATTTTTATTTATTTATTTACAAAAACCAACACAGTCGTTACAAGTGTAATAATATCAGATCTGGAACATTTGCTTGCATGACCAATAATTTTTTTGAATAATAACAGTTAAGTATATACACATATACATAGTGCCTAAGTAATAAAAAGGGATGGGAAAAGAGGGATGAGGAAGAATAGGAGGATAATAAAGAAAAAAATATTGGGGATTTTCAAGATGTTTGAACATAACCCATAAAAAATGTTAAAAAAAGAAACATAATATATAAATTTTGAAAGTAATTTCTGTGAAGAAATAGAATCAGAATACAAATAAATAAATCTAAATTACTCCTGCTCCAGCGCCAACATTACTTTATTTTTAACCTTTGTTAGAAATATTAAATAAATCTATACTAACGAATTCCTTATTATATGACGTGCATAATCGATAAATCGTTTCATTTTTACCCAGATTCGATCTTTGTGGTGGTAAAGAAAAGAGATGAATTAATCTGCTATTAGGTCTAGGTATTCTAAAGTTTATCAGGGATAATAGTTCAGTCACAATCCAACTCATTATTCAAGATTTTATATAAAAACATTTGATCATGTAGGAATAGGGGATGCAATTTGCTTCTTGGTATTTGACGTGAATATGTGTTCAATTAGGCAAAAATTATTGAACTTTATATTTTCATGATGTTTGATTTCCAATAATGTTTGTAAAAAAATTAGCTATTAGAATTTCCACTCCGCTATTACTTGATTAGCGGTTAGAATTTCCACTCCGCTATTACTTGGTTCCTATTTTATGCACAAGCTGTGTAAAAAAAAATAAAAAAACTAAAGAGTGTTTTTTAAAATTAGGTATGATGTGTTAACATCATTTAAGATTGCACTTCTGTGTAAAAAATATCTATTTTTCAGAAGATATTCTTTCATCGGAAAACAATTTAACAAGTCAGAGCTACGGGACGTGGACCTGACGTGGGAGAATGCGCGGGAACTGGCGGCCGATCGCATGGCTTAGAGGCAGTTTGTGGAATCCATATGGTCCATATCCATAAGGAGTGGATATGGTATGACGATGATGATGATGATGAAAAACTGCCTCAATTTGTAGAGGCCAATAACTGAGCCACACGGAGTTTTTTTTTTTTTTTAAATTTAATTTAAAAAAAATTTTTTTTGTGTACAAAGAAATACAATAAAAACACAAATACATTTAAAAAATCCCACCAAGGCATAGCCTGTTTGTGGGTATACTGTGAAAGTCAAACAGTGTGCACGTGGCAAAAGAGAAAAATAAAGTCATGTAAAAATGGAAAAATAACAGATAATGTAAACAAGATAGTTAAAAAAAAAGAATACAAGATATTGGTATCTTTATACCGGAAGAAGAAGAAGGGAAATAATTATATGATATAAAATAAAAAACGACGTGGATTATGTTATTGTTATGGTCTTTATAGTAAGAATGATTCTACCTTTACACTATGTATCCAACTTTGTGTTAATTTTTTAAAAGATGAAATATTTGGAAAATTTGACAATGCCATTTTATTGTCAGTCAGGTAGTTTTTTAATTTGAATGAACCAAAAATTATATTGACTACAGAAAAACATAATATAACCTATAGTATGATTTGCACATTAAAATAAAAATAAAATACTATGTACATTTTTAGAGTTTTGACTATTTAAAATCTCCAGTCGACTGTTCGAATAGCTCTAATATCGATAAATGTTCCAGCCAGGCTGACAAGACACTACAGACTACAGTATGTTTCGTGTTCCCATCAACAAAAGAGCCTAAAATAAAAATTATTTTATCCAACGTTCTTGTTTGGCATATAACAATTAATTTAGCTTATTGATTACACAAACATTACACTACCTAAACTAACTAACTAACTAACCATCACTATATTTAGGGGTAAGAGAGAGGATAGAACTCCATACCACTCTGTCCTGACATACTTCCTTTGCTTCCTCTACATTCATACATCTTCTCATGCACATTCGCCGATTATTCCTACTTTTCACATGTCCACTTTCAAGTACTTGTCGTACTTGGTCAAGCCATGTCTTTCTCAGCCTTCCTCGGCTTCTACATCCAGGCACACTTGCATTTAAACTTCTTTTAGCCGTCCTTTCATCACTCATTCGCTCCACATGACCAAACCAACGTAAAAGCCCTTTCTTAATTTTGTCGATAATGCTCAACTCAGCCTTGCACTCTGCTCTAATTTCGACATTTGTACACCTATCATACATAGTCTTACCACACATTCGCCTGAGAGATCGCATTTCAACAGCATAGTCTACTTTCATCCTTCTTTTCCCAACAATACCGACACTAAAAAATACATTAAAGACACATTCAGCGACTTAATTTCCCTCTTAAATAATAACTTCCACTCCCTATTTCCCATCCCTTTCCTTTTCTTTCATAAAGAATTGTATGAGATGTAAGTTTATGTTTAATTTTCTGTTTTTGTTATCACTAAAGATCATATTGCGAGAACCTGTAATTGGAGCTTTTTTCAATCAACATTATGTATACTGAAATGTTATTGTTCTCTGTTAGTTTTCCAAATAATCTCAAAATTGCAAAGTACCTTTATAAAACAAATTACTTTATGGATATTTAAGCCAGATAAATGAAAGCTTAGTGAACTCAATGAATTATATTACTCAGTTGTAAAACCTTGTTCTCTCATAAAAATAAAATATGATTTCATTAAGCGAATGTTTTTGTGTTTAATTATAATAAAACTCCAATTTGTAGGAATTACGGATCATTAGGTCTGTATTTCTAAACCCTCACATCCCCTGGGTACGTAGTATGTGGGTAGGAGATAGGGTAGAAGCCCTGGTACTGAGCACCTGACTAGGGAAAGCTAAATTAATTTCCCCTCACTGGAGAACAACGATTGATCGACTCCTTGTCAAATTTTATATATTTTTTCTAAATCGTTCCAAGTGCGTGCTTGTGGAGGAAGCGTGAACTATATGCCATGTTGTAGTGATATTATGGCTTTTTAAGCGCTTTAAACCTTCAGTCGAGAGAAAAACTAACTAACCAACCATCACGATATTTCCACGAAAGGGTAGGCAGAGAGGATAAAACGCCACACCACTCTGTCCTGGCACTCTTCTCTTGCTTCCTCCACATTCATACATCTTCTCATGCACGCACGCCGATTATTCCGACTTTTGTTTGTTTGTACATTTTTATTTAGCTATAAAAAAAATTCTTACAGCTAATTTATTACATAAATATTTATTACTATTATTTATTTCTTTTCGCATGACCACTTTCAAGTATTTATTGAATTTGATAATGCCACGTCTTACTCGGACTTCCTCGACTTCTCAATCCAGACATATTCACATCGTTAATACTTTAAGCAGTTAAAGTATTAACGTTTAATGACTGAATTATATGAAATGTTTTTTATGTGTGAATCACGTTCAAAAAAGTTAACAACAAGTTTTGGATGGACACCGTTACTGGTAAAATATTTTTAATTTGCGAATCTTCTTACAAATTTTGAATGAAATTGTACATAAAAAGGGCCTCTTTTGAAGTGTTCAATAATTGGATAGAATCTCAAAACTACCAAAATGTAACTTTGGAGTTTTGGTACGGGAGGGAGGTTTAATATATTTTTTCTCATTTTCCTCCATTTTGTCTCTCCGTGTCTGATTTTATGCTAATGTTGCGAATGATTGATGGCAGTAAATACGCAAAAGCTTGTGAATTTAGCGGATATTTTGTTTTTTTTCCTTTTTTTGAATTCTCCGGGAAATTTATGTACGTTGAATATTTCAAGTCGAAATTTACATAAACTTGTATGTAAGATTAACCTGGAAAGTAAATTGATCTGAACGGATTATTCAGAATTTTAAAATTTATTAAAATAAGAATCTCCTATTTCTTCTGAAGTCTTTTAGAGTCTAGAAGTATTCGCATTCTTTGCTTAAAAATAATGAAAAATGCATAAACAGAATAAATAATAAAATAGGTATAATGTCACTTACTTTAAAAATTCTTCTTTATCTAATTCATGTTTAAATAAAGAAAGTAGGTTTTGTTTCGACTATCCATTAGAATTTACCCCGATTAAAACCAATGAAGCCCTTGAGGTATATTTATACGAAAACGGCGCTGTATAAATTATCCATAATAATAATAATAATAAGTAGGTATCGAAAAAACGCAAACTAAAATGTAAATAAATTATCATTAAAAGTTTTAAAAAATTGACAAAATATTGGTTATCTATAATTTCCAATCGTTTCATGTAAAACACGAACCAAACTCATTTAGTATAAATATGAGTCGTGTTTTGCTGTTGCAATATGCATCATGTTGCAGTCGTAAAGTGCACGGAGCATTCAGACGTTGCACAGGAGCCCATTACACTGCATTACCGACTATCCCGGAAGCGAGAAACGGCCCATTAGTGGGTGCACTTCAGAATAAGGGATCGATTTCCACTGCTAATGTTAAATACTTCGGTCTGCCAATAAAATTTTACAGTCAACCATCCTAGTTTATGGTTAGATCTCTTACTTATGCAAAAGTATTGGAAATACAGTAGTTTAAATGTTCAGAAACTAGTTTTCAACACTTACCACCACACTCCACACACGTACCACAACACAACATATACACATAACATTAGGTTCTATTGTTTCAAATACAAATACATGTAATTCCCATATGAATATTCATAAGTGATACTTTGGACTGATTCTAAAGCGTAAAGCCCACTTTATACGGGACAGTTTACTGTGCAGTTTCTTATTCAGAAAACTACACAGTTTCTTGTACCGTTTTCTGACCAATAAAAACTGCGCGGTGTGAATTTTACCTTTACACGGCACAGTTTACTGTCTGTAGGCATGCGCAGAACGCGACGTCGGACCATAGAATACACAGGGGACTGCCATAAATGTTGCCATACTAATAATCTCCATCGTCGTCTATCTTATCGATTTTTTGCAGATCTATCGATTTTGTGGAGATTTATCGAATCTACTGAAAATGTAAAACCGATTTACCGATTTTGGAGTCATTTGAATTTTTTAAGCATTTATTTTATGTAACTTAGAATAACTTTAGGAACTAGTTTTCAGACTGCACAGGAAACTGTGTAGTAAACTGCCCCGTATATAGTGGGCTTTAGACTTATAATCCTATCTTCATGTAAAATTGTCAAGATACACTGTACTTGGGGTACCAATGCAGTGACCTATGCACCATTTGGTGCGGATAAGGGAATGTAGTAGTAGTAGTAGTTTGAAGTATTTTATTACTGATTCTTGCTGTCCTCAGAAATTTACTTGACACATTGTGTTGTGCACTTAATTGGTGCTATGTCATGTATATTGTCTTATATATATATATAGTAATATAATATTATATAACTATTTAAAATACTACTTATACGTAGCTCTGTGTGCAAATTTTTACAATATAAATAATTTAAGTCAAAGATCGTAGCCCTACTGTTTTGTCAATTCACATGTTTATAAAGATGTTAGCAAAAGTAAGTGTAGGAAATTGATATTTTACCAAAGTTTTTTCGAGGCGAGGCCAGTGATAGAAATTTTGGTGTTAACAAAATAATAGGTATTTCAGATTATTATACTGTTATATTTTTTAATATCTTCTTCAACCAATTAGATATTAATAACACGAGTCTATCAACTTTTAAAAAGGAACTCCTAGAAGTGTATGCCCAACCCCCACAAATCTCTTAATAACTTCATATCTTTTGCTATAATGCCCACCCCCCCCCTCATTTTTCTTGAAATTATCAATTAACGTACCCCTAGTTTTATATAAAAATTTTCTCCTTAATCTTTACTTTACTTTCCCTTCAATATTTTTCTAAATATGGAAACTTTACTGGTCTATTCACTTACTTTACTATCATCACAAATGTTACTATTTTAATGTACTGTTTGTTTCCTAAATAAATGGGAAAAAAAAAAATTAAAAAAAAATTTTTATAAAAAAAAATTAAAAAAAAAAAAAAAAAAATTTAAAAAAATTTTAAATTTTAAAATTTTTTTTTAAAAATATTAAAAAAAATATTCCAGACAAAGTCCAAAACAAGAGGAGTACTGAAGCTAGAGAGAATTGTGTTTCGCCTTGTACTTACTTATCTATAACCTGGGACCAAATTAAAGGCTGTGGCACACACGAAATGTGGCAGGTGGGTGAATTTTTAGAATATGAATTTTAAAAAAACATTTTGCGAATTTTCCTACAAAATACAATGCTTGAAGTACGCCTAATAAATTTTTTGGAGCTTTGTGGCAACCAATAGATACGGAATATCGTTTTGAAAACCTAAAATCTAACACTGGTCTTAATCCACTTATTGAGAAGTTTTTGGCCAAGTCATTGCAAAGTAATCTATAAAATATATAAATAAGTAAGAATATTGAATATTTTAAAATCAAAAACATATAACGCACGTATGAATTAATTCAACAAGCAATTCAGACAAATTCACAAAAATTAAAAAAATTGAGTTTTTTTTTCTACCGTGGCCGTAGGATAAATAAATCTTTAGGAACAGCAATGTAATATGGTGTGTGATAATATTTACTTAACGCAATCTTATATTTTTTGTTATTCCCAATAAATCACTCGACTTATTCCATAAATAAACGGTTATGCGCCATCTTTATCAAATTAGATAAAATATTACACGTATGACATATTGAAAACAACATAAATCTTTCTTTATTACCGTCTTCACTGGTAACTTAGGAAATTATTCCACTAGGGGTAACTTTATTAGCCGCGTTGTGCAGCCGGCCAATTTTAACCCTTCTGTCACTATATTTGTATTTTTTTTTTGCTAAAGATAACGTGTTTAGAATACGTGTTGTAGAAGAATATTAGGCGTGCGGTTGTTTGACTTTGTAAGGAACACAGACGTGAGGCAACGGACACAGCAACCCTTGATATCTACTGTCATCCGGCGAAGGCGTTTCGGCTGTCTAGGCCATTTATTACGTATGCCTCCCGCGAGCCTTGACATTTCGCCGGCACTTTGCATCAGAGCTGCGGGACGTGGACTTGACTTGGGAGGATGCACGGGAGCTGGCGTATGATCGCTGTTTATGGAATCTATATGCCCAAAATAGGGAGCGGATTTGGTATGATGATGATGATGATTTCTCCTTATTATTATTAGAAACCTCGTTGTACGTGAGGTTGTTTTTATTTCAGGGTGTTACGGGTTAAGGCTCTCTCCAAAGTTGGCCACGCGAGACAAAGTTACCCCCGAGCGCGAGCACTCGATAAGGGTCCGATAAAAGTTATCGATGTAGATAAATCACGAAGTTCGGCGGGGCAACTCGCCCAACACGGTAAGTGAAAAGTTTAATTATTTCTCACGAAAACGCCCGGGTAATTTATGATACCAGCGAATTCAATCAAACAATATTGTTGCTTTAATCGATTTTTTTGGACATTACGATTTGGTTATTTTTGTTTTTACTGAAATCATTTGATTGCCTTGTGGTGCCATGAATAAGGTCGCGAGGTTGATTTCCGACAGTGTTAATATGAAATATTTAATTCGATGTGATATGATATTTCACATGTGGTACATTGATCTTGCACTGATTATTTATCATTCCATCGTGTATTTTTTTAAAAAGAGAAACTTGATTTCTTATTATAAAATATTGATCCAATTTTTGGGCTGCTTTTAATCAGTCGAAAAAAAAACTGTGTCAGATAAAAATTGTACTTGATTAGGATTCGAACCTAGAGAATCTAGTCCGCAGTCCTCGAAACTACCACTACCCGGCTTGATATGATTTAGATGTACTGCACTTGGTGCGTTTTTACACAATGTTTTTTTTTACATCAAGTACTGGAGTTACTGAATTTTCTCATGACTTTTATTTTTATTACGGAAATACGTTTCTACGTAAATAATATTTTTTTAAATTTTTTAATTTTCTATTTACTTACTCATTTCAAGCAGTACATTTATCTACTTTTATTATTATTATGGATAATTTAAATAGCGCCGTTTTCGTATAAATATGCCTCAAGGGCGCTTCCTATATTGAATTAAATGGGAAATTTAAAGTGAGTGAAAACTCAATTTCTGAATAGAAAATACAATTATTCAAAATTAATCAAAATATTTAGAGAACAAATGGGTCTTAAGTTTCTTTCGAAACATCACTTCACTCTCACAGTTGCGCACTTCTGGTGGGAGAGCATTCCAAGCCACAGTGCCCGCAACCGCAAAAGCGCGCTCCCCAAATTTTGTGCGCTGATTGCGGGTCGGTACTAAAACCCTGCCTATAGCTGTAGATGTAGCTGATCGAAACTGATTTGTT
>JAGVSP010004204.1:0-72772 GCA_022494985.1 Micrasema minimum
TGCAAGCACACTTGCATTTAAACTTCTTTTAGCCGATCTTTCATCACTCATTCGCTCCACATGACCAAACCATCGTAAAAGCCCTTTCTAAGCCTTGCACTCCGCTCTAATTTCGACATTTGTACACCTATCATACATAGTCTTACCACACAGAGATCGCATTTCAACAGCATTCAGTCTACTTTCATCCTTCTTTTTCCAACACCACGTTTCACTACCATACATATGGGTTGGAACCAGAATTCCGTTTTGTACTGCCAATTTTGCTTCTTTCGATAAGTTTTTATTTGCCACTATCGATTTTAACTAACCCATTTCTCAATGTCCTTATCCACATTTCCGTCTCTTGTAAACATACTTTCCAAATATACAAATTCTAAAATATACACGCAATAAAAAGTGATGTTTCTCAAGCCTGGGAGTTTTGTAATATTGTCTGACTGTAATTGGACTTTCTGGCGTAAAAAAATAATCAAAGTAAAACTTTCTTTTCAAATAACTTGACTGAACCAATGTCGAGTAGTAGAGACTATAGATTGAAGGTCCAGCCCGCTGGTCTGCTAGGAAGAAGGAGTTGCTGGGTGGTGACATTACCAGGCACAGGAGTACTGCAGGATCCAGACTGCAGCTTGGTGACCAACACTGAAAGCAGATCTCCACGGAGGAGGAGGCGGAAAGGGAGGCCTATGACCAATGTTCAGTAATAGAGTTTTCATTTTAAAAACAAAACAGAACCTTCCGAATAAACTTACTAACTTGGCTTTTCTTGATTTTTAAAATAAAAAGTAACATTTGAATTCTTACGATTTATATATTTCATTTTATATCCCTACAGAGATGAGGTAGAATTCTTTCAAATTCAGGAATATGGATATTTGAGCGTTTACAGGGCTTATGACCTGTCGTTGGCTGGGTAAAGTGGCCACTTTATGTACTACAACATTCCCCATTCCGCTTATTAGGAATATCCACACCAGGTAACATTTTTGATTTTGACGTTTTAGTTTACTTTGGTGTTCCTTCTTACCAATATATTTAAATATTATAAAAATTTTTAAACTAAACAGTTAGGATTTTTTTTTAAAGTTTGTATTTTGGTTTAATAGATTTTTTTTCTTAGTGAGGTAAATGTCATAAATTTCAATGTTGGAGTAAATAGATAATTGACAAACCATTTTCGGTTAACTAAAATCGAGTTACTTGTCACTTGTTACATAAAATAATATTTTCTGTTCCTGTATTTCAGATAAGACAAGAAAACTTACAGTAATTAAATTTAACGTGCGATACACAAATCTAAGGAGCACGAAGTTACTCATTATGTCAAAATATTACATTTTTCTGTGAATTTTAAGATTTTCCTTTGTAGATAATTTGGGAATTTCATAAAAACGTGATCAAACCTTTTGATGATATATTTCTATAAAATAATTATATATAGAAATCTAACTGCTGAAAACTATTATGAACAATTTAATTTTCTGTTACCTACCGCACTTAATTCAGCCAGAGGAAGACTTTGTGAACCCCGGCGAAGTCCAATTCCAAGTTTGGCGATCGTGCTTACGCATCTGCTGGCCCTTCTGCCTGGAATCGACTGCCTTCAAGTGTGCGTAAGTGTACGCACCATTCAAGCCCTAGTCAATTTCGGTCTCAATTAAAAACGCATCTTTTTTAAATCTCACATACATATTCACAGAATGCGTAATTGCTACAGTCTACTAAAGTTACAGGTAATATAGTCTACCGTAAGGAGCTTAGGTTAGGGTTAGACAGTATATTTTATTGTAAAGCGCCCTTGAGGTGATTTTTCGCAAAAATGGCGCTATAAAAGTTTGCCGATTATTATTATTATTATCATTACTTACTCCCAAGTTCTAGAGGTCTCTAGTTATTGAATAATATACATTACTGTTAATTTGTCAAGGATTTGGCTGGGAGCAGATAACTTTGTCTTCGGCTAGGAGAAAGAATGTTTATGTATGGATTCTTTTAATTCGAAGGCTTGTTGCTTTTATTTATGACACGCTTTATTTTTTGCAATAGCGCATTAAAAAGACGATAAGTTAAGCTATTTTGTTTTTTTGTACCCGAAGACCAACTGTAGATTATTATTATTGTATTATTGGGACAATATTGTCTTTTAAAGCTGTTTAGTATTATTATAAATTTCATTTTATATCTCTACAGAGTTGAGGTAGAATTCTTTAAAATTCAGGAATATGGACATTCGAGCGTTTACAGGGCTTATGACCTGTCATTGGCTGGGTTAAGTGGCCACTTTATGTAGTACTACAACATTCCCCATTACGATTATTAGCGAATATTACACCAGTTAACACTTTTGATTTTGTATAAATGTTACGAATCGAGAATCATTCACCAGCGCGTTAATAGCTCCATCTATGCATTGATATTGAAGTTAAGTATTTATTAGCAAATTACTTCATTTTTGTAATTAAGACTCTGACCGAATTAAACTAATTACCAGTAATCTCTTGCAGATGACTCTGCAATTTATTTGACTTATATTTTAGACCAGGAAGTTTATACAACATTTTGGACGTGTTCAAATAGATGTACACAAATCTATTCAATCTATTCAAATACTATTATATCTATATAAATCTATATTCCTGAATTTGAAAGAATTCTACCTCATCTCCGAAGGGATATAAAATGAAATATATACCTACTCCCGTCTTAGGATAAATCCAGATTTGTGTACAAGTATTTGAACACGCCCAAAATGTTGTTATAAATTATTTATATATATAAAAAAGGAATCATTGTAAAGGTATGTATCACATAATCTTATGTATAGGGGAATCCGCATTGCTGACCTCTGTTCAAAGGAAAGACAAAAAACGTTTAGTGAAACGCCTCCACAAACAATATCCATCCACTCCATCTGCTACTAGGTAGGTGTAGGTAGGAACTACTAAATAATGAATTGTATTGTTATCGATTCACTAAACATCCAATATCGCTGATTCACGGCTCCGTATGAATTAGTTTAATCTGCAATACATAAATATAACAATGGAAGTTGCATACTATCTTGTACCTTGTACCTGCTGTGGTGTGTTGTCTTCATTGGCGGACGTAAGAAGGAAGCAGCACTAGAATCTAGTGACTAGAGACATCATTTTTTTCCCACGTTTTAGATATCGATCAGAAATAGTGGCAAAAAAGATTTTTTATTAGGAAGAATTAGAAATAAACTAGATAAAAAAACATCACTTCTAATATACAAGAGTATAATTGTTCCACATATAGACTACTGCTCATCTATATATTATACCTTAGTAATGAAGGAGAGCTAAAAAAATTACAAATTTTACAAAACAAAGCCATGCGAGTCATATTGAAGTGCAGTAGAAGAACAAACATTAAAAAAAATGATTAAACTTTTGAATATTATGTCAGTAGACCAAGAATTAAATGTAATGTTGCTAATGAAATTAACAAAATTTTTATAGGGATAATTCCAAGATATTTGCAAAACAAGTTAGAAAACAATGACTTTTTTGCAACTTGTTGCATATTTATGAACCTCTTGAGGTTCAAAAAATATAAGATTAGAAAAGAAAAGAAAAACTATGTCACAGAATTGTCTGATGTATAAGGGTATTAAAATGTATGAGGAGATTCCAGATGATTTAAGAGATTAACCAAATGTACATTTATTTAGGGTTAATGTAAAAAATATATGTGTGAAAAATATTAGCTAAATTGAAAAATGTATAATAGTAGGATAAGAATAGTTAGGGAAAAAAAATTAAGTATAATGCACATGAAAATAATATCAGTCTATGTAAATTATATAATACTAAATAAATATAATATTTTTTTTTAAAAAAAAGTACCGTGCTTGTGTCGTCTTATTTTTTGGTAATTTATTTGTGATAAAAGATATTTACCTATTTAGGTACAGCAGCTTTACCTAACGGGTGAGCCGCTGGCAATTGTATATATAAGCATTACCATACATATATTATAATATATTATATATTATAATATATGGGTAATGCTTATATTGTGTTTTACACCAGTACCAATAGTCGCGGATATATTTATAAAGAAGTCTATATTCATTTTATTATCAAAATGTATTTCTCTATTATTACTACTAAAGACTTTTGATACTATCATGAATTCTGGGTAAGGAATAGGGGAAAGCATCGGGTAAAGATTATTTATTTATTCATCATCATCATTCGACACCCGTCTCCCTTTGTGGAGCATATTTTAATGGATTCCATAGTCTGCCCCCAAGCTAAGCGATTGGCTGCCAGGTTCCGTGCATGTCCAATCTTCGCAATTCAGATCCAAGTCCCGTAGCTCTGACGTAATCTGCCAACAGATAGTCAATAATAATGTTTACGGAACGTAATTTTTACTGTTATCTTACATTGATTCAATTTGCAATTCCTATGCGGATTCATGTCTTGGATTTTCAGGGCTTTTCAGGATTCTCCTGAAAACAGGAGTAAAATAAAGAATAATTATTAAAATGGTATAATTTGTACTAAATGAGTTTATTAGGTAATTTCCAAAGTATTATTATTATACAATACTGATATATTATCAGGTAAAGCAGAAACTTGGAATAATAATACATTTTATTATATTACATTATTTGTTTTTGTTTAGGAAAATTATATTGATTATAAAACATTAATAAAATAACAGAAACGATAAATTAGGAAGCACCTACATGAAACTCGAGACGTTTCACTAACAACAATAAAAAACATTTAATTCTCTAAAAATATTTTAGATACCTTGTGGTTTATCGTAATATCAAATATTAAATTATCGAACGTGAATCTCAGAACGAACTGGTTTAGGTAGATTGTTGAGAAATGATTAATAGTCATATTTATTGTTATTAGCAATAATTACCATTGCACTTACTGGGAGGAACACTAACCACTTCACTGGGCGACACAAACATATCACATTACCACACTAATATAAATTATGTCGCATAACACAAAGGAAAGGTTTCAATTATTCACCAAACGGTATTTACACTCAGACAACATGGTGCTCCACAGTTCCATAGTCAACTGTCTACTATAGGGAGACTTCACTAGATTCTATGTTCGTTTAGTCTAACCGTCACGAAGCCGGGCTCCGCGGGGGGCGCGGGGGCGGAAACCCCTGTAGCCGGCTCCCTCCGGTGGCGCGGGGGGCGCTGCGGGGGCACGGTGGGAGCGCTCGGAGGCGCCGGGGGCGCGCCTTTCTGCCAACCCCGCGCTCGCAGCAACTTCTTCACGCTGTCCCCGCGGTAGTAGAACAGGTATACCAGCGCCAGGAAGGCCAGCACGCCCAGCAGCGTGCCCCCGGCGGCCAGCGCCCCGGCCGCAGTGGCGCGGCCCTCGGCGGGCGGGGGCAGCTCGGTGGCGGCCGGGGAGGAGGGCGCGCCGGCAGGGGTGGTGGCGGGCGGGCTGGGGCCAGGCGCCGCGCTCGTGCTGGTCGGCCGACGCGTGGGCGCCACGTACGAGGGCCGGACGGGAGCGATGGCCACGTCCGCGCACGCGCGGAACTCCTCCTGGTGGCCGCAGCCCATGGCGCCCGTCCCGTTGGGGCACACGCCCCAGCTGTTGGCGGCCACGTAGCGCCACTGCAGAACGCAGTGCTCGCACTGCAGCCCCTCGGGCAGGCGGTAGTCGGCCTCGTACACGCGGTTCCCGTCCCGCGGGTAGTAGCGCGGCTCCCCGCCCGCGGCCGGCCGCAGCAGGTAGCGGTCCAGGCATTCCTGGGTGGTGTTGTCCAGGGACGGGCACAGCCGGAACTCGAAGTAGCCGTCGTGGTTGGCCGTGAGCTGCACGCGCGTGGGCAGCACGGCCCCGGGGGCGTAGCGCCGCACCACGAGCCCCTGGCCGAAGCGGCCGCCGTACTCGTGGGGGCGCGGCACCTTCTGGTCCCAAGCGTCCCCGCACACGCCGCAGTGGCCCCCGTTCTTGCGCCACTGGCGCGTGACGCCGCCGCAGTAGAGCTCGTGGTCGTTGTAGTTGTGCGGGGTGGGGAAGCCGAAGCGCCAGGCGGAGGCGCGCGACGGGGGCTCCAGCAGGCGGCCGTGGGAGCTGGCGGGGCCCGCGCCCCACAGCGCTCCCAACAGCGCCAGCAAGGCCAGCCGCTGCCGCTGCGGAGGAGAAACACACATTCATTCTAGTTAGGGATAAAATATCTAATCGGAAGTGATAGAAAGCATGATAAATTAATAATTCATTGAAATAAGGTTCCAGGTTCCAGATACCCCCATTTCAGTAAGTAGGTACTTTTCAAGATTTTATACTTTCATAAAAGTTGGAGTTTATGAAATGTTAGCTTTTAAAATGTGTTTTTTTGCTATTTATCTTCATTACCTTGCCCTGCCACTAAACCGTACTATTAATCATCTTACTTTCAAGCAGTAAATAATCAAAATGGACTGCATAATATTACAGGCACATAATATACCAATGCAGTACCCTATAAATACTTTAGAACAACATTATTATTCAATCCTCTCGTATGGAGTATGGAGAATTTCAACAACAGACTGAAATCTAAATAGTAGGTACATTTCAGCGCCATCTGACGGCACAACCTCACACCTTTTGCAATGGTTGACTGTTTAATAATTATATATTTTTATACATGATTACTTTATAAAATTTCCTACTAGGTACGCACTTAGAATAGGTGTAAAGTCTAGTATCAAGCTAATGGTAAAATAATAATTTATTCCAATACAACCTTCGAAGGCGAGCGATGGCGATTATAATATAATGCTATCAACTAAACACAGAGGGCGATAAGCAATAAGCCAGCGCAAGTTCCTTGTCGATGTTCCAAAGTTGACCAATGAATGTGTATGAGTAGCTCTGTGTGAAGCAGTACTAAACTAACTCACTAAACTAACTCACTCTCTAACTTCGGTCAATTCCAGTCAACTGTGTTCTCTGTCCACGTGGTCCATGTTATAATGATAGGGCAAAACACGAAAAATTTCCAGCTTTGTTACGCCTTTCTACTGGAATAATAACAATCGTGGGCGTGACAAAAATAAGCCCTAAGATACTCCCCATTTTTCGTTTTAAAAAAGGAAATAACGCACAAGAAAATTTAACGGTTTTTTTCGCATTATTTATTAATTTAAACTGGAACAATACGTTAATACATGCATTTTGATGTATAAGTTTTATGCCAGATAAGGAGGAATAAAAATTATTCCATGATAGTCACGAGATAAATATGCACGTCTAGGGTAATCTAGGGTAGGTAGGTGGCAGGTACCTCCTTTGGATAGAAATGTGCTCTCTATGGCAGCTGAAAACATATTTAAACTGCTAAGGTATTCTTAAAATCTATCTCATACCTAGGTATGTAGTTACTATGCTAACGAGAAAATATAATGTTGTAAGTTGATCTTATATTGAAACTGGTCATGAAAAAAATCGGAATAATCGGCGCGTGTGTAGGTATGAGAATATTGTATGAATGTGGAGAAAGCAAAGGAAGTGTGCCAGGAATGAGGCGTTATATCATATTCTACTCGCTAATTATTTACTTAGATTCATATAAAATAATTTTGAGAGAATAGTCGGTGAGTGGTGAAGGTTCAGTAACAGAGAGTTGACCACTGATCAGTGATCAGTGATCAGTGATCAGTGGTCAGTGACCAGTCGGAGTGTTAATCCTGTCTAGTTCCACGTAATATGTTCTGTGTATATCTAATTACCACAACATGCATCACGCTACTTTCATTTTTATCGTCCCCAATCATTATTATACAATTATTTCCCACGAGTATCTAATGCCTACAAACCTCCTCGGTACGTTACTAGTATAAACTATTTTATGTACATATTCTAGTATTAGGTATCTACCTATTGCTTAGCGGGTGGGTAGGTTAATACACTATATACCTATATTATTGTAGTTAGTTACCGAAGCACGGGTGGTTATCTAATTACCATTCACTTTCACAATTCACAATACTCGAGGAATAATAATTAGATTAAATGATTATTTTGTTGTTTACGGTTCACATGTGATGTATCGACGTCTGAATAATATAGGTATTTGTATTACATAGGTACTCGAATTACATGATATTATGGACTATGGATGTTCGATTTGTACCTAATGCATTTCCCATCGATTTCACGATTTCAGATTTCAGTGCCAAGCATGTTACGAGTATATAATGCTAGATTTATGTTTTAGATATATTGATTTAATTTACGAGTATGTGGTAGGTATGATCTGGGTATTAAGTACGGGTCTTACTTTTAAAAAGGTAGTTAAGTAATTATTGAATTATGT
This sequence comes from Micrasema minimum, assembly GCA_022494985.1. Lineage (NCBI taxonomy): Eukaryota > Metazoa > Arthropoda > Insecta > Trichoptera > Brachycentridae > Micrasema > Micrasema minimum. Next base: position 8,323 of record JAGVSP010004204.1, read on the forward strand.
CTGATTATTATTAATTTGTCCACTTACTTTCTCTCGCCATTCGGTAGGTACCTACAACATATAAAAACGAAATGATCCATTTCTTTTTAATTTGATTACATAAATTATTGGACGTATTTTAGAGATTTTATGCTGCCGTTTGGTGGTATCAAAGTGTTTACTTGTTTAAGTTAAAGAAATGCACCAAATTTGGCTAAAAATCTGTAAAATACATTTCATGGAAAACGACGATTCTGAAAATGTGGCTTTCAGACTCTCAGGTCTCTGCTACCGAATTATTTTTATATCTCTCAATTTTACAATTAATTCAAAAGTAACAACTGAAACGAGTGGAGGCTGGAAAATTCCCAATAAATTACCCACTATTGTTTATCAGTGTTAGCTTACAAACATTAGGTGTTAGGCATCAAATAAAATACAAAAACTTTTTACTTGTTCCCTATCCCATATCGTGATGGCTAATGATGATCCGAGGAATGCGGTTTTCCCCTGGGTAAATATTTCCATAAACCGATGGTAATGCCCATTATGTTCACATAATAATGGCTATTGTAGCGAGTTTTACCATTCTTTTCGCATAAGTCGTGTGAAAGTTTCTATTTTCCATCACGAACGTTCATTATATCCATCACCGAGTATTATTCCCCACACCCCACACACCGCACATCTCCTGACACTGCGATATTTGCTAAACAAAACCATTTCTACATTGTCTATAGTCGGCGGAATGCGTAATTAACTTTCTGTAATCAATGTCACTTATTATTGTGTCAACACCGCCACTAGCTACAGTCAAAGCTGCTGACTCTGGAAAGTTGTGTGAAATATTCACTCAGAATAAAGATTTTCGATTCATGCAGAGAAAAACTATAACACACACGGGTATCAATTGGTATTGGTATTAAATATTATGAAAACGATATCAAGAACTTGACTATCTACATAGCTAGACCTACCAGTAATAAATACAAAATTTCACACGTGCTTTCCAATGATTTTACAATCTTCATTTTTTTTAATTAATTTATATTTTAATGTTATACACACAGTGCTATGTTTGGTACAAATAAACAAAGAATTTTCAAATTGAGGTAACATATAAAACATAACACCAATTACTAGGACAACACAATGTACAAGACAAATTTCTAAAAGACGTGAAGTGAGCAAACAGTGGTTATGTTATGTCATGTGTATGTGTGTTGTTGTATGTGTATGGAGTGTGGTATATGTGTTGGGAAATCTGAATATTTAAACGCAGGAGAGGATAAGTAAAGAAAAAGAAGATACCGCCGTCCTGGCAGACCGTCGATGACCATCCTACGGGTGTGTTCGGCGGAGCTGATGGATGATATAAGATATAAGATATAAATCATACATATGCGTCCGCCGCGTGGTGTAGTGGTAGCACGTTAGGCTGCCATGCGCGAGGGCGCGGGTTCGATTCGCGATGGGGGTCTCAAAACACAAACGGAACATAACTTTTTGACTATTCTCTTTGAAATCCCTGGTCCATGTATAGTGTATAGTGTAACATAACATGTCTCTGTATAATATATAATGTACTAGCTGATACCCGTCGCGTTGCTGCCGCAGAAGAAACAGGTAATTCTAGAAATATCCATTGAAATTTGAAAGATTTATTTCGTTTCTTTGGGAATTGGTAATAGAAGGAATGCTTTGTATTTTCTTTCTGATGATAAATGCATTATGAAAAATTGAATAACTCGTATAATGTGTATACTTGTATGTATAAAGGTATAGTGTAAATGTTATTTATTTTATTTTGGTGACTTTTATTTTCAAGTGTTTCAGGGTAGGTATTTATAATATATTTTTTGTTTATCCGTCTTTGGCATAAACAATTAAATTTCTTGGCAGTCCGACTCGTAAATTTAAAATGAGGACTTCTGTTACCCTTGAAAAAGACACCCAGGGACATATTATTTTTAAAAACTGTGTGTAGCAGGTCCGACGCCATGAATGGAATTTACTCCTTAGATGAAAAAAAGGTGCGTCCGTCATGTTGAATTTCAAATATAAACTCTATATTCGAAAACAGGTCACCCAAAACCCTTTAAACGATACCAATCTTTATTTTATGAAAAAGATGTGCGTCCGCCATCTTGGATTTAAAAATAAACGCTGAATTCAAAATCAGGACGCCCGTATCGTCTAAAAACGATACCTATCTTCATTTTATGAAAAAAATGTGTGTCCCGCCATCTTGTATTTCAAAATAAACTCTTAATTCGAAATCAGGACGCCCATACGCCCTTTAAAACGATACCACCCATCTTCATTTTATGAAAAAAAATGTGCGTCCGCCATCTTGGATATCAAAATAAACTTTAAATTTGAAATCAGACCCTTAAAAACCCTTAAAACGATACTCAACTTATTTTTTATGAAAAAAAATTTGCGTACGCCATCTTGGATTTAAAAATAAACGCTGAATTTCAAAATCAGGACCCTTTAAAACCTTTTTAAAACGATACACATTTAAAAATCCTTGTATGAAAAAAAAGTTGCGTCCGCCATCTTGGATTTAAAAAATAAACGCTAGATTCGAAATCAAGGGCCCCCCAAAACCATCAAAACGATACCCATCTTCATTTTCCTAAAAAAAAGGGACGACCGCCATCTTGGATACAAAAAATAAAAAATAAACGCTAGATTCGAAATTAGGGCCCTAAAAAACCTTTTAAAACGATACCCAACATCCTTGTATGAAAAAAATTGCGTCCATCCCCATCTTGGATATTCAAAAATAAAAAAAAAATTTGAAATCAAGACCCACAAAAACCCGTAAAACGATACCCAACTTTATTTATGAAAAAAAGTTGCGTCCGCCATCTTGATTTAAAAATAAACGCTAAATTCGAAATTCAGGACCCTTAAAAACCCCCTTAAAACGATACCCAACTTTATTTTAATGAAAAAAAAATTGCGTTACGCCATCTTCGGGTTTTAAAAATAAACGCTGAATTTCGAAATCACGAACCCTTTAAAACCTTTAAAAACGATACACAACATCATTGTATTTAAAAAAAGTTGAACCAGGCCATCTTGGATTTAAAAATAAATTATATTTCGAAATCAGCACCCTTAAAAACCTTTAATAATAATCAATTAATAATAAAAATAAACGTGTTTAATTCCAGCATAACTAAGCATTTAGTGCAATACTTAGTTAGCCATTAGCGAATAGGGAGGAATACAATCATTAATCAATAAATAAAAAATAATAGAGCTTAAAATAAGGTAGAATAAATAGAAGTCGGTATACTTATATAAAATAAATAGGTAGAATACAATCATTAATCACAATAAAAAAATATAAAGCTAAAATAAGGTAGAATAAATATAGAAGGTAGGATAGTAGAATAAAAATAAATAGGTAGAATACAATCATTAATCACAATAAAAAAAAAATAAAGCTAAAAATAAGGTAGAATAAATAGAAGGTAGAATAGGTAGAATAAAAAATAAATAGGTAAATACAATCATAAATCACATAAAAAATAATAAAGCTAAAAATAAGGTAGAATAAATAGAAGGTAGAATAGGTTAGAATAAAAATAAATAGGTAGAATACAATCATTAATCACAATAAAAAAAAATAAAGCTAAAAATAACGGAAGAATAAATAGAAGGTAGAATAGGTAGAATAAAAATAAATAGGTAGAATACAATCATAATCACAATAAAAAAATAATAAAGCTAAAAATAAGGTAGATATAAATAGAAGGTAAGAATAGGTAGAATAAAAATAAATAGGTAGAATACAATCATTAATCACAATAAAAAAAATAATAAAGCTAAAAATAAGGAAGAATAAATAGAAGGTAGAATAGGTAGAATAAAAAATAAATAGGTAGAATACAATCATTAATCACAATTAAAAAATAATTAAAGCTAAAAATAAGGTTAGAATAAAATAGAAGGTAGAATAGGTAGAATAAAAATAAATAGGTAGAATACAATCATTAATCACAATTAAAAAACATACTAAAAGCTAAAAATAAGATATTTGTAATTTTTAAATTTAAGGTGTTTGGACACACAACATTTACACTCCAATGCCGCCACATGTCCAACATTCACCTGCTGTGTTGCACAAGCTGTTTGATGATGAAGTTGGAGCTTTTCATCAGCCTCTCCCGAAAGCCTGCAACTCGGGTCTCAGTAGCCCATCCAGTGTGGTATACGTGCTTTAGCAAACATACCACTCGCGCTACAGTGAAGGGGTAATTTCCATCAGGGGCTCTATACCCAATGTTGTAGCATACCTCATGTCCTCGCGTTACCCAGTGTATAATTATACCAAGCTCACTGCCATATTGCTGCGTACATAGTACTTGGAATAATCGCTGTTTTAACCTGCTCAGAGCAGTGAGCAAAGCGGCGCGCTAAACATATTCGATCGTGTGCAATGAGCACGATACTGGCGCTTTATATCCTCGTCATCGCCACCATGTTCTTGTTTAGAACATGTCCCAAATACTTAAAGCTGCTTACCCGTTTATTTCCTGACCTTTTATGAATACTGGCGGTACCTTTAATTTTATATTTCTGGGGTTTGAACACAACCAGCTCACATTTTTTGGCATTGTATTCTAACCCTTTTTCTTCTGCAAAACATTCACAACACGGTAATTAGTTTACGTAGCCCAGCAATCGACTGGCGCCATCACCACCATGTCATCGCGTATGAGACGGCATTCACCATCCTCCTCTCCTAGAAGTGCATAATCGGCATTTTTTCCTGTTTCAGTCTTTCATGCAGGGCATCCACGTATAGGTTAAACCAGTTGGGAGATGTGAAGCCAGCCTTTGCTTTAAAATTAAAAAAGTAATAAGCTTTGATATTAAGGTTCTGAGGTATTTGCTCCCCATTTCACTCTATATGTGATATTGACGTCCACGTCTGTAGCATACAAACCTAGTCATAAGGGCATCCTATTGCCTCTGATGATTATGTTTTTATTTAAAACCTGGTGCACCACAGTATCATACGCTTTTCTCAAGTCCAGAAAACATGCGTACATGGAGTATTTCTCCTACACATACAAATTTACAACGCTTTTTACCTGCGAAAATTGCAATATCCGTCATGATTCCCTTTTAAACCCAAACTGATTATCAGTCGTTTTTAATATTTACCAATAGCTTTTCCTATCTAATTATATTTTCTATGACTTTTGCCCGCCATATTAGAAATTGCAATCGGCCTATAATTTTCCTTTTCGTCCATATTGCCCATACTGAGGCAAGGATTTTAATTATGGGTACTTTTATTGAGGTACTCAGTGACTTCTGTAAGAAAGAGTGACGAAACATTGCTGCGAAGGCTAGAGCCCACACTAACATTTATCGCAATGCACTAGCATATTTAAGGTGTTCTGCACATATCCCGTCTCCTCCAGTAGCTTTTACCATAGCTAAAGCGACTTAAAATTTCGATTCTGAATTTTTTCATTATTCTGTGTATAGTGAAAGGACTCAGTCCTATTTCCAACATTATTACAGCACAATATTGGGCGACTTTCTGACATTTAGGTTTACAATTTTTCTGGTACCTTATAGCATTGCACTATGTGGGTCAACGGTGAACATTTCGCTAATATTTCCATCGCCTGTTATATTTTTCAATTTCTACGGCACTTCGTGTAGCTTTGGACTGACCGTATCATTTCTTATTTGTCTTGTTCCAGAAACATTTTGAAGTCAGCAGTCAACATGCTTTTAGCTAAACTACTTCTGCTTGTAATTTAGTTTTTCGGTTCTTTTTTACTGTACGTAGTTTTTTTCTTGAAATTTAATGGCTTCGCTGACCAAGCCGCTCTATTCTGGCGATGGCCTTCAGGACGGATTTCCGCCTTCACAAACCCCATGCTTGAAGAGCATTTCGAGCTTTAAATGTGGCTTAGTTTTACTTGCTCATTCCATCCGAAATATTGATCTTGTCCTAAGTTTTCTGCCTCTTCGCCACAATTATCTTGATATTACAGATTTAGCGCATTGTTTCATAGCATATACTCGTACTTTCAACCCACTCCTTAATAAGACCGTTGTGATCTGGATTCGTGCATTCTACGCAGTTTAAAAGTTCACGTAAGGTAATTTTTATTCGTTTAAATAAAATACTCTTGTTTAATCGTAGTATTTTTTCGTTCAGTTTACATGAATATATCCCAGCGTAGATTTTCTCATTATTAATTTGACCTTTAGTTTTGGATCTATTTGGTACAAGCTCACTTCCACTTCAATATGCATCGGATAAATGATTTGACATTTGTTTGTTGACGTCGATATATATATCTGTTATCCTTTGTTCGATGTCCGAACCTTTGGAGACAAACGCAAATGATCCACCAAGAAGTGGATATTGTGCGCTTCACTGTTTAAAATGTAAACGAGTTTTTTTTCCAGTTTTTTCTATGTCATAAATTAGACATATTCTTTGTTCCTTGGCAGAAGGAGCTGATTTTTAACTCATTGCACAAATAATACTATTTACTGGCGCATTAAAATCACCCATAAATATTAATTATTTGCTTTGTGTTTCAGAACTCAACGGCTGAAACCTCGACCCAAGATATCCAAAAATTCGGGCAGGTTTTCGTTACAGTACAAGTCGCGCATAATATACGTTGGACTATCAGAGTGACTCCACGTCTGTGCCTCTATTGATATTACTAGCCATAGCGAGGGTCCTCACATTTCGATAATATACGATATTCCAAATTGTTTCCTTACCAGAATAGCAACCCCCCCGTCCTAAGGTCGTCATAGTACAATTTTCTCGGAAGAATCCTTTGCCGAAGTTCCAGTGGCCATAAAATCCTCATGTATACTGTTAATGAAAGTTTACGGTCCATCTTTCATTAGCCATGTTTCTTGTAGGGTAAAATAACATCAAATTCTTGCATAGTAATCGTGTATACCATGGTGCTATACGATGTACTGATATACACGTTGTAAGAACATATTTTTATTGTATTTTTCATAATGGATTTATTATGTTTTTCCTTTCGCTGTAGTAAAAGCGACTTACATAAGATTATTTCGGCCAGATTATCTTCGGTATAGTGTCGTACCTAGTATAAAAGGATTCAGGAACTCTTATTTTTAAAAGTTTTGTAAATCACCTGAATTTTTTTTGCAGCTCCTCACATTTACGGACTTCAATATTGTTTATTATTCTAAAACTCGCTTAAGTAATTTTAAATTCGTATCTAGACTTAAATTCTCGATACAAACATAATATTTGACATTTTCTATCTAGCTTTTATACCATAAGAGACATACTGCCTCGAATGATATTTTGTATTTTTGAAATTTTTTTTGCGTTTATTGTTTTCAATCGTACTATTTTAATTTTTATTTTTTTTTACCAGCTGTCCATTGCTGTTTGAGTCAGTATTATTATTCTAACTTACTTTTCTTTGATTATTTCTAATGACATCTTTTTGGCCAAATCACTAAAAGCTTTCCAGCTATTTCACTATATAGATTTAGGTGGATTTGGTGGCGAATATTCACAGATGGCGTAGTTTCAGTTGAACACTCAGGTAATGTAGTTCTCAAAACTGTTGCTACCCACATCTACATTATTCTGTTTAGTTTACTATAGTTTGACGTTTTCATTTCTGCTAATTCATTTCGTAGAGTTGAATCAATTCGGAATTTTTTGGCGTTTCACCATCTTCAACTTATGCACTTCATTCCTTTTATATAATTGTCAGCTCTTTGAGTAGGGAACTAACATCAACTATAATTCAAATGTGTATTGGAGGTAAGTTATTGATATTTAGAACCGTAGAATTTCGGTATTTTGACAGGGTCTTTTCCACGTAGAGAATTTTATGATTATCATTAAACATGTCGTTTTTTTCCTACCTTCACGGCAGTTAAAACTCTTCTTGTGTGTGTAGTAGGATACGTAATTGATCAATACTGCCTTCGCAGCATCTATTTTCTTCCACTTTGAAGGAGTCGCAAAGTGTGTCCCAAACTGATTTCATCCATCACATCCATCTTTTGCTGTACATGGAAATTGCTAGCACTTCGTTTAATCACAATTCGCTGGCAGGAACATATTGACGTATTCCCGATTCTATTTTAATGATCGGTTTCTTTAATAATATCACCGGTATCAAAAAGGATTTTATCTTTCGGATTTCGCGGGACGATTTACAAACAAAATACGTGTTTGCGTGCGCCATCTAACCGCAAAGAATATAATCCTACTTTATTTTGATGAAACCTACTTTATGATGTACCTACTTTACCTTTTATGAAAAAAAACACTACGCCCGCCATTTTGGGATTTTAAAAAAATCCATATGCTGTGCAATGTGGAAGCAAATTCTAGTTATGCAATGGGATAATTATTAAATTAAATAAAAAAGAAAACTCATTCGGCATTATACAAAATAGAATCGACTATAATTTTCGGGAATTTGTGCGAGTCCATATGATCCATATATGTTCGCCTCGTAGCACAGTGGTAGCCCATTTACTACCTGTGTATGAGGTCGCGGGTTCGATTCCCGTAGAGGGTCAAGATGAAATATGATTTATTTACATGTTATTTTATATTAATAGGTGCCGTTTATGTGCGATACCCTGGACTGGGACTGCAAGCGTAATACTGAAATCCTACATTTCATGTAATAAAAATGATCAAGAGGACACTGCACTTGGTGTACCAATGCAGTGCCCTATGCACCACTGGGGTGCGGATAAGGGAAAGTAGAAGTAGCAAATGCTCCAAATTTCAAACAAAGATTCTTGTAGGTCGAGGGAAGAATATGTTTCTAGGTAGGCTACCTTATAATATATAAATTCCAAACGAATTATAGGTAGGTACTTTTGTGATTGTACAAATTCACTTGTTCTGTTATGATTTTATTCCATAGCCATAAAAATTATAAATAGAGTAAACTCAAAATATTCTATAGTAAAAAATAATTTTTTGAAAAACGTTATACACTTTTTATTTTCCCCAGCTAGAAAACGATTTTTAGGTGTCTTTAAACTTGGAATTTTGTCTACTTTCTACTTTATTGTAAAAAACAGAGCTCTGCAGAGTTATTCGGGATCAGGAGAAGCCCTTGTCAAACGATTTTTTTTCTCATAGAGAAAAACTGACGATGAAACTAACGCAGGAAATCTTGAACAAAAAAAACATTTTGTCGAGGTAAAAAATACAATCGATAGCTCAAAACCCAATTCACGCACACTTATTATTTTGTAAAATTCCGAATCGGGGTGTAAATAAATTATTAAATGTAGAAATGAAAGTTCGAGGTGTCAAAAAAATAAATTGTATACTCATGATGAAAACGACATTTAGCGCCTTTTGCTGTACAGCATTATTTGACGCATTATTTTTTATAAGCTTTATGTACTAAGCTATGCAGTACTATCGGTAACCCCCCCCCCCCCCCATGGCACATCTCTAAATTTACCCGGAACTGTCACTCAAATTATATCAAAATACACAAATGCAAAAAATTTATAAAATGGATGTTATTAATGCAGGAACCTTCCCAGGAGTGAATAAAACAACCCTCTAGAACAAATTATTGCAATCGGAATAAGCGGTTTATGAATCTATAGAGGAATACACACAAACATACATACAAACTTACATTCATTTTGATTGTATAGAATATATATAGAATTATACTATCTGAGGGTTTCACACGCCTGTTCCAGCGAGCCGGGCAGATTGGTATGGCTAACGTTCCCGTCCTTCCCTAATGGCGCGGAAACAATGGAGTGATGACCATAAGTCAGAGAAGCTTCCGCACCATAATTTACAAGTTGCACAGGTAGGTACGACATGCACCCGATTATAAAATGTGAAATTTATACCCCACGCAGAGAACCGAAAAAATAACGATTGACCGACACCAGACAAAGGTCTGGCGACCGTGGTGGAGCGAATTGCTTTATGAAGAGAAAAGAAAAGCCGGTCACATGAGCCAGACCTTGACGGGACTCCTACAGGTCAACAAATTGCGTTCTGGTGTGGAGATCCCGGAGGAATCAAAGGCCTAATAGGACGACCTTGTACCTATATGATTATGATACGACATCAGGAAGTGCTGTGGCAGAACAGCGTGGACAAATATCTCTGCAGATCGGGGGAGTGGAGGATGGCAGGATAGGCCTATGTCCAGCAGTGGTCTGACATTATTATTGACATTCATTTTCTTTTCTCAAGTGAGTTTTAATGTTTTGGAAGGCGTGGAATCAATTATTTACAGAACTTATACTACCATCCTTTAGGTATAAATACGGTAAGAGGTGTCTGCATGATAAAAGTAGTGTGGTGTTCTATCGCCGCTGCCTAGCACCTCTGAATGGTTAATGTTGTAGTTAGTGAAATCAAGAGTTGTCCGCTACTTGTACCACATTAGTGCAGGGCCCTAAAAATCCTGAACAGTAGTTAGATGCGGATAAGGTCAAATCTAGTACCTACCATCCTACCAGTACCATAATATATATCTCTATATAACACCTAGTAAAAATATCTTAATGGTAACATTTTTCCCACAAATGTACATATTAATTGAAGCCCTAGTGCGTTTATTACGTTTTAAATAAGTAAATTAGTGAAAAAGTAGGAGATATCGCGGTCATTTTCCAGCGTTTAAGCGCTCAATTTCTAACCTTGGTAAATCTCAGTTTCAAGGGCCTACGCACTATGCAGCCTGCGGAGTTCGCCGCTTACGTTGACCTGTAGACAGTGGCAATAGTATACAGTTGTGGTATTGTCCGCCGTCTGTCAGTATTGGCAGGTGGCATCTAGACTGCAATAATATATTGACGTTTCCTCTGACTAAAGAGCCTCGTGTCCCTCGTCGACTGACGTTGTTGCGCAATATACACCATCTATCTTGGTAGAACCAGTATCCGCTGTAATATCACGCTGTTTCAGGGACGTTTCCCGTAATATTCAGCGATAGAAATGCCAGTCTGGATAATTCTTGTTACCTTTAACATTGTATCTCACCCGAGCGAAAACATGGAAATAATATAGAATGAGATCTAACAGAACCATTTCAGAACAGTAAAAACACCAAAAAACCAAGCCATGACGAGATTCTATAGCACAAGCACATATAACTACGACGTTCTATAAACAGTGCCTAATGATTTATCAAACGCTAACGATTTGAGAGATCACATTAACAACCGTTGCAATACCGCGATGCGGCTGACCCGAACAATGACGATCTGAGCCGACGGAGCCGAACTCCTTATACCCGGCCGTATGTTCAAACTTTAATCATCGCGATTTGTCATATTAATTGTTTATTATGATCCGAACTGACTGGTCTCAAAGCGTATGGCTGGAACTCTTAACGCTCAAATAATAATAAGGACTTATCAAGATTGTGCAATAAGATATATCTCGGTGTACTGGAGAAGCGACTAGTATGCGCTCGTTTATTGATGCGGAAAATAATTAGGAGTTATACGCGTGTTCCATTGTGAAAGATTAAACGTTAAACATCCATGGAAAAGCAAATCGTTACCGACGTTGTCTATAAAGGTACCGAGTACGGACATGATCTGTGACTGAGCAACAAACGTCATAAGAAAAACGTTGATGAAAATTGAGCATACTTATATGTATTTAATTTGTATATTATTACATGGAATTACATTATCGCACGAAAGGCAAACGGAGTGAGCTGTCAATAATCTCATTCTAATACTAAACCATGCCTTACGATTAATAATTTTTGTAATTAAAGTATGGTAGAGTTGGAACGCAGGATGACTCCTAAAGACTACTTTAATTCTAGAAACTGTTGAGTTTGGACTAAGTACACGATCTGGGACTAATTCAATCGTAACGAGTTAAAATATTTGCAAGTGGAGCACCATTGAGAGAAAAATGAAAGTCATTGGAAACTTGAAGTAAAATACGTGTATTCGATATGCACTTATTGGCGTGAAATTTGTGAAACATATCACCGCAGAAAAAAGCAAATTTATATTGGAGTATAAGTGATTGATGTTAGTAGAGCAATATCGGACACGAAATCGGATAAATCGGACTTACGAGCAGTCTACACTATCACTAAACCCGTTTATAGGAGAGAGCCACCAAGCGTAATATTATTTATTTATATGTTCACTACTTTTCCGCTTCACACGCCTATTAGATTCATAACTTTATAATTTCATTATATCGAGTGATTGAAAAGTTTACACTATCTTGTGAAGAAATCGCCGCGTTTCGTTGTCGCCCTTTCTTCGGAAAAAGTGAAAAATGAAAGCTGTTTCTATTTTACGGGCGATTATTCTAAAGGTTTATAGCCATAGCTTTAGTTATGTGTAGCTGTGGGTAGCTAATTCATAAATAGTTAATAATATTTACATTACAAAATAAGCCGTCAAAATCGAAAGAGTTTTTGCTATCAAAAGCTTTGTTGAAATTCAAAAAACTTTTCAATTTTATTTCAACCGCAGTCGTTTAAAATGAAAACGTACTCTGGAAACTTAAAAATACGAGTAGATAATTGCGTTAGGTAATGTGGGTTACAAGTTACAATAATCATATTATCTACTTTACGTAAGGTGGACGTTTCATTATGTTGCATGTAAAAATGTGTGCAATTTAAATTACAATTGCAATGTATTTTATTTAGGATTTCAAACTAGATTGAAATGTTTCAAACTATGAAACGAATCTAGCGAATTAATGTTTCCAGTTTCCAGCTACTAAAACAGCTCTGAACTAACTGGAACTGACAACACGAACTTAGCATTATATTAAACGACAAAATAATTGAATAACTTTTTGTTTCACCTTTCCTTTCGATAAAATGATTGTAATTAATTTAACGAGCGGTTCCCACGTGACCGCACTTATGTAAAGTAGAAAACAAAAACTAGCAAAAAATGTTTGTGTTTTTTGTTGATAAAGAAATGTCACCACTTTCTAACACCAAATAAAGAGTAGGAAGTAACTAACTAACTAACCACCACGCCATATCACCGTAGGAGTAGGCAGAGAGGATAGAACGCCATACCACTCTGTCCTGACATACTTCCTTTGCTTCCTCTACGTTCATACATCTTCTCATGCACACACGCCGATTATTTCGACTTTTCACATGTCCACTTTCAAGTACTTTGTCGCACTTGCCATGTCTTTCTCGGCCTTCCCTGGCTTCTACATCCAGGCGCACTTGCATTTAAACTTATTTTAGCCGTTGTTTCATCAGTCATTCGCTCCACATGACCAAACCATCGTAAAAGCCCTTTCTTAATTTTGTCGATAATGCTTATTTCAGCCTTGCACTCTGCTCTAATTTCGATATTTGTACACCTATCATACATATTTCTACCACACATTCCCCTGAGAGATCGCATTTCAACAGCATTCAGTCTGCTTTCATCCTTCTTTTTCCAACACCACGCTTCAGTACCATACAGACATAAGGGTTGGTACCAGAACTCCGTTGTGTACTGCCAATTTTGCTTCCTTCGATAAGTTCTTATTTGCCACTTTGGATTTCATGGCACCATTAACTACTATTACCACTACTAGGAAGATGGACTATTACTACTACTACTTCAATCTTGGGAGGAATCCCATAGGCCATAGGTGCTAAGAATTTCCCAGAGTGAGTTTCCTCCCAAGATTGTTGCTGTCATAAAAGCGCTTCATGCTAAGAATCGGCAGTTCGCTAACAGATTTGGTTCGGGGTCTCGGGAAAGCCTGAACCCGAGCTGGCTCTTCTTTATGCCTGCAGGATCCCACCGTCCTGGCAGACCGGCGGTGTACTCGGCGGAGCTGATGCGAGCCTGACGTGGGAGGAGGTGAGAGAGCTGGCTGGCGGTAGGGTCTCCTGGAGGGATCTAGTGTTGTCCACACGCTCCACGAAAGAAGAAGACTACTAGGTACTACTTGGAAGATTGGCAACTCAACACTAATGCAATCGATAAAATATTTCGTAACGAGAAATATCCTCGATTTGAGGCATTTAAAGGTAATTAATACTAATTTGGAAGTCGGAAAGGAGATTGCGTTTTCTAATCATGACGTAACAAGTCGATATTCCTATAAACGTATTTCTACGTAAAGTTCTCTTATAGCACAGTGTTACACAATAGCCTTGGTATTATTTGTTACTTGATTTTTATTCTCACGGCACATAATGGGATTTGAAATTTTGGTCTAATGATACTTAATGGTATTGAAAATTTTGATTGCTTTTCTTTTCTCTAACTACGTCTGCAGAAAAAAATTATGTGAGGTTAAATTTTTTTTTTTTTTTAAATTCAAAATCCACATTGGTTGAGATACCTACCGTATAACATTCCTAATGTGAATTTCAGTATTTTTTGTTTGACAATAAAGATTTAGAGTTTAGATTTTAATTATCCATAATAAACGTTAAGTTTAAAAAATGTGGGTTTTTTGGAAAAATTTGTAAATTTATTTGGAGTTGCTCATTTAAAATAAAATCTAGTATGTATATTATATGATAGGTTGATATACTGGTCTTTACTTCATTGTATTGTGCTAAATAAGAAAATTAGGAAAACCGAGTTACGACAGAGTCTAGGAGTATAGACCGTGACACGTGACATTATTCCGTCACCAAAACGCGACTAATTCACTTTGCTATTGTACAAAGTCATTATCATCATCATCTATTCATTTCCGTTCCCCATGTGGAATGCAGCGCCTCTAGTTCGAAAATTTCAGTACTGAAAGCTGCTGTTTTCCGTCATGTACGCACCCAGATACTTAAAGCTCTCAACCCTTTCGATGACTTGGTTAGTCAAAGTCAGGTAGTTTTGGGCAGTTTTAGCACCCAGATACTTAAAGCTCTCGACCCTTTCGATGACTTGGTTAGTCAAAGTCAGGTAGTTTTGGGCAGTTTAGCACCCAGATACTTAAAGCTCTCGACCCTTTCGATGACTTGGTTAGTCAAAGTCAGGTAGTTTTGGGCAGTTTAGCACCCAGATACTTAAAGCTCTCGACCCTTTCGATGACTTGGTTAGTCAAAGTCAGGTAGTTTTGGGCAGTTTAGCACCCAGATACTTAAAGCTCTCGACCCTTTCGATGACTTGGTTAGTCAAAGTCAGGTAGTTTTGGGCAGTTTAGCACCCAGATACTTAAAGCTCTCGACCCTTTCGATGACTTGGTTAGTCAAAGTCAGGTAGTTTTGGGCAGTTTAGCACGAGATGTTACACGATACAGGTTTTTAAATTTGTTTTGATTTACAAACCCATGCACGTGGAGTGCAAATTAAATCTATCAACAATAACTTGAAGACCCCCCACTGAGTTGTCAATTAAGACGGCCAAGGCGCGGCGTTATCAGCATACTCCGGGACGCAGAGGTTTTGGGAGGGAAGATGGATATTCCTCGGTACGGAGGTATTGACATCCTCAGGAAAAATTCCATAAGGATTATAAACCAAAATTGGGCAGTGAAAGCTGAAGGCTGAAGTGATCACATCAGTTCACACGTCCTGAATATTGCTCCCTGCTCCTTAATCGGCTGTGGCGAGTGATACAATAGTTGGACACTTATAGAATTAGTAACCGCAAAGAGTGCATGAACCCCCCGATATAGACATGTTGATAGGTGATATCATAATGTTGCATTGTTAATGATTCTGAAATAATGTCAGCATAGAGCTTCTGCATACGCGATTTTGAAAACCGTGATAATTCTATACATACATAGTACTCCAATATAAGACCAACAGATTCCCTTACGAAAAGAAAATGGACGAAACCTTAACCTATTATATTCGATATATTGCCTTGTAAAAATGTTATGATGCAACTTCAAACAACAATCTTCCGGCTCTTACGGTTGGACGATTAGCCACCGAAATAATAAAGACTCCTTGCTGTTTTAAAAGCAATAAAAACTTGTAGAGTTGTTCAAATTGTGGAAAATGTCCACGTAATAACGTATTAACTGCATGTCATGTAACATCTGATGGCCTAGCACGACACGACTTCAACTTCTACTACGCTATGTGGCGTATTCTAACTATTCACTAACTTCATTCAGAATTTGTAAAAGTACCTAGTGAAAGAAGTTAACAAAATTGAAAAGTAGTGGCCGTGCTACGTGCTAGGTCATCAGGTGCACTAATACCACTGCACGATGTATGTTACATGTGTACACACTACACACTACACACACAGCCAGGAAGGAAGGGCCACACGTCAGTTCACCCAAAACAGTTAGCTGGATTCTGCATACTGCCTGAAGTCCAGAAGAAGGTGCTGGCACCGCCACCGTAGACTGGAGACCGTAGTACCAACTGGAGCTGTGTATCACCGCCCACCCACTGAATCCTGTACCTGGAGGTGGAGGTGGAGATACACACTCCGAGCTGCGGCTAATATTACGTATCCGCCATGTGTGCGTCCTTAATATAATATGCCGTGGGAAGAATGGCATTGACCCCCGCAAGGCCCCCACCCCAACCCCCACCTCTCTATCCTAATCTGCCAATAATAAAATCCTCTGTATCTAGTAAAATATTTAGGTAGGTACCTATCAGTACTTATTTTATTTATTGAATTTTTTTCAAAGTAGGATACAAATCACTTTTTGACGTCATTATTATAAAAACAAAAGATTACAATATACAAAAAATATCACAAATTATAATAAAAATAACATAACAAACTATTACAAATGATAATTAACACGTCCAAAGGGGTTTGGATCTTCAAAATAGTCACTCCTATCTGGTAATAGGCCTTCAAGCATATTTTTAAATAATTTTATAATATTATTTTTTTATACATAATGATTGAATGCTTTCTGGCACCCTGTTATACAAGCGTGTACATTGCCCTCTTTGCAGCCGGCTTATAGTATCTGCAAATTTGTTTTTACAAATGCATTAGAAAATCTTGGCTGAGATTAATAGTAGCATTGTTAGAAAATCTTGGCCGAGATTTGATGGACTATGCCTTATGATCTGTATCTACATCTGTTGGGTTAAGTGATCTCTGAAACATTCCCTTTCACCCGGTATTTGATTGCGTACTATAAAATAATTATGGAAAACTATAAAGTACTACTTTCCTTTATCCACACTCGACGGTGCATAAGGCATAGCATTTGTACGAGTAATAATGATAATTTGTACATGAAGGCGAGATGATTAGTCTTATGTTTTAGTCTGCGCCAGTCCAAGCCAGAAAACCGTGCCACACTGAAATAGATTAACATTGACCCTGTCAGCAATCGATCCCACGACCTCATGCATGGAATGCAACGCATTAACCACTACACCGCAAGACGGACGACCGCTACAAACATTAATTTGGTAAAGATTGTGTAATATTTCAAAAAATTATAGGTAAGATTTACATTTGATACAGTATTTCTGTATGGTTAAGGTAGGTTTAACCAAAATTTCTTAAATTTTGTATTGGTTTAATTTAAAATTGCCTCAGCAGCCCATTTTTTCCTTAAAATGTGTAATAAGACCTTTGCATCTGAGCTTATTTTTTTTTCTTATCGTAAAAGCTAAAAGTATCGTAGTTTAAGTAAAATTGTACAAATTGTCATTCTGTTTTCATTATGGATTTCATTATTTTGATTTCATGAATTCATTAAATTTTCTCGAAAAGTATGGGTCAAAAAAAAACCTACAAAATCGACTTCAAAAATGATGTAGATTCATTGCATGGTTTCCCGCTTGCTTACAATTAAGTGTAACATATTAATATAATTGCTTGCTATCAAACTGCACTGGCTGCGCTTTTCACAAAGGGTAGAATACAAACACTGTTGGCTAATGTACAAAGCCATGCATGATGCCGCTCCAGAGTATTTAAAAGAGCTTTGCATTCCAGATAAACTAGCTGAAAGACGTCTCACACTTCGATCGGCTACATCTACAGCTATAGGCAGAGTTTTAGTACGGATCCGCAATCAGCACACAAAATTTGGGAGCGCGCGCTTTGCAGTTGCGGGCCCTGTGGCTTGGAATGCTCTCCCACCAGAAGTGCGCAACTGTGAGAGTGAAGTGATGTTTCGAAAGAAACTTAAGACCCATTTGAACTTAAATCTTTTGATTAATTTAAATAATAAATTGTGCTTTCTACACGCAGAGTGAGTTTCATTCACTTTCAATTTCCCGAGCCGTAAAATTCAATATTTGAAGCGCCCTTGAGGTATATTTATACGAAAACGGCGCTATATAAATTATCCATAATAGTAATAACAATAATTGCTTGCATATCGAGTTTTGTTACAAGGAGCAGTAGTTGCCGACATTACATTCGGTTCTGTCGTAGAAGATGGTGATGATGATGATCCTAAACATATTATGTGTCTATTTTGGTTCTCTTATTCTCAATCGAAAAGAGCACTGAACTTCCGGACTGTGAGTAGGTACCACTGATAAATTATTACGTTTGTTTTTACCTATTAATCAAACCCAAATAAAGGATATCTACTTTACCTACATATTCACCCACACAATATTATGGTGTCGTGAGTCGTGATGTCTGTACAGACACCATACTGTAATATACAATACCTATACACTTCATAAATATATTATTAGGTACCTCCAGTCTGTTCTGTTATGGAAATCTGGCCTTGGGCTTCTGCCAAACTTGAACTTTGAAAAAAGAGACGACTTTTCCGAACTAAATCCTACTCAGAAATAGTTATTCATAAAATTATTGTATAATATTTTGTACACGCAAGTGTAAATAATAATCAAACTTCAATTTCGTGAATGCTATATTATAGGTAAACACAAAAGTAAGTTTGTACGCTGGTCATTTTATTTTAAAAATCTTTTGTAGCAAGAAAATTTTCGTACTTTTTGTCAACTTATGGGTTTGTAAGGCAAAACATTTGCAGTTTACAGTTCGCGACAGGGTTGCGGGACGTGGACTTGACTTGGGAGGAGCTGGGAGCACGGGAGCTGGCGGCCGATCGCTTGGCCTGGAGGCAGTTTGTGGAATCCAAATGCTCCACATAGGGAGCGGATATGGTATGATGATGGTGATGACATTCTAGTGTTATACATTGCGATAAAACTACCAAGATTTAAACTTTAAAAAGAGACAAAATTTTAACAACCTACTGATTATTTTCCAAAGCAGCTATTTAGGTAATATAATTAGGTATATCTTAGGTAACATAATATGTCTCTTCGTATTATTGCAAAGACGATAATATATAAATATGAAGGATCAACGGAAAGAAAGCTAGCGCTTGGCAGTCGATTTTCAACTTTTGTCAGAAATCTAATTTTAAACTTGGGAGACTTTGAAATATAGTTATTTATGATTTAATTTACACTCTGTATATGCTCTTAAAGTAGTATTCTATTATTTATTTGGAATATTATGACATGTAGGTACACACAAAATGTATCCGTTTATCGAACGAAACACCCAGATTCATCCTAAAATGATGCTAATGAACCAAGTTTGGAAATCAATATTTGCGTATCAATATAATCAATTTCGGTGTCCCGCAAGGATGGCGCCCCGGTCCGTTATTTAACCGATATAATTGTCCATCGAACTTTCACACTCACTTTCACCTGTTCTCCTTATATGTCGCTCGTGACAGGTAATTTGACAATTTATAACGTGTAGATGTTGTAGATTAAAAAATAGCCACGGAACGGAATTAACGAAGCAAATTACAATGTCGCCTGTCGCTTTGGCGGGGGACATCTTCCGCCACTCTCTCCAATTATGTAGGTACTACGTACTTCCTAACTATCTAACCATTTAATGGCCGCCCATAAGGTAGTACCTACCCACCGCTTATATGAGAGTAGGTATGTATTGTAATAAAATAGGTATGTATACATGGATTTAAAAAACTCGTAGTACAACCCGAAAACTGTAGAATTCTTCACCATAATTTGGAGTGTAAAGTGTAAGTTGTAAAATAGTATTTTTCTTGTAAAACTTTTGAAACCTACCGTAGACATAGTTTAAGTGAAATTGCCCAAATTTCTATTAACACAAAATTTTAGTTTTAGTTTTCGTTGTGGATAGTATTGATTTGACTAAACAAATTATACATATTTGATATAGGTACTACTACTACCACTAACTTTCTCCTTATCCGCACCCAATGGTGCATAGGGTACTGCATTGGTACACCAAGTGGTATATTTGATAACAATTTGTAAGAAATTCTTATTCTATTTGACCGACTCCAAATATGATGTAGATTCACTGGTTTCCCGCTTGTACGTCGAGTTTTGTTACTCGGTAAATAAACTCGCCCCTAAATTAGATAAAATAACGATTTACTATAATAGAACAGTTTCTGTTTTTTTTTTATATAAAAAGAAAAAATGTCTAGGCAAAAAATTAGAGTGCATTTTCTTATAAACATAGTTTTACTTTGAAAACATTCCTTGTTTTGAGCAATTTTTCACAATTTTCTATGGTGCATTAAGCTATAGCTATAGTATTATTATTTTGTTTTCCATTTCCAAGATCGTGATATAATTTGGTTCAATGTTAAATTTGGCAAAACTAATCTGTCACGTTTTTGTTCCAAGTTTTGTATAATGAGCCATCCATTATTTTCATTGGATTTAACAATATAGGTACACACACACTCACAAACCCTATATTACAATACAAATAACCAGGAATAAATATGGCAGGTATGTATTGTACATTGTACAATGTACGTGTATTACAACATTAAGTTACAACAACTGACAATACTAGTAATTCACAATTCAACCTTCGAATGTTAGTCATGAAATTACTAGAACACTAATTTTGGTTGGTTACTATTTACATAACAAATACTTTTTTATAAATAAAAATCTAATTTTATTCATCTAAAAAAAGATCTGAAAGAGTGACGACAAGGAAAAGAAGTTCAATGACTTTTAAAACCAAGTATAAACCTAGGCAACCAATAAATTTAGCAAAGTAAATTACGAAAAGTTAAAAGTCATTTAATAATTTTAAAAATGTGAATATTTTAGAATGTGAGGATGCCCGATAGAACTTTGATAATCCAGAATTCTATAATGTCTATGTTAATAAAATACCTTGTTATATAGGTTGGTATAACATTACCTAAGTCAGATTTCTCTATTTACCAAACATCAAGCAACTTCCTGGCAAAAACGTTCTCTACCGATAATAATATTGAAGCCTTTGGCAGCAACTTTTTATTGCATACCGCAGGAACATAATGGCGATAGGCACTTCCAAGTAAACCGCCTGAACCGACATAACTCGAGATAATTTAGCCGGAAGGGAAGTTCTACTATCAGATCACACTATCTTCCAGTCAATCTTTAGAATTAGTCATAGGTGATAGGTAGGTACCTGCTACCTACCTATAGTTAAATAAACGCAGTTCGGTTTTCCGAAAAATAGATGTTTGCATCCTCTGAATGATGAATGTCTCCTGTCGTTTCACTGATATTTCGACTGCTCCAAGGAAGAGAGCAATAACTCAGAAATTAATTTGACTTGCTTCTATTTCTGAAGGTATTAGTAAATTTATTGACCAAAGGATGTTGAAAAAAATAAACATTATAAAAATAATTTGCTTTAAAGCAATTCTGTAAATTTAATTACTTTTTGGGACAAGTTTAATTAGTGATGAAATTATTCTAAATAGTGTCAAGTAATAAATGATTAATTCATTTGAAAGTTTAGATTTTTCATTTTCCCTGTTTTATGCGATATGCGTATCTAGTCATAAAACCATTTGATTTCAATTATGCATATACCAAAGTACCCTCTGACATAGAACTGAAGCGTTAGGCCTGATCGTCTTGCCTTCGCGTAAAAAACAATAATAAGTAATCAACGTACCCACACTGCAATAGCTTTACCAGAGCAATGTCCTCTGCGTCGAAACAAAAATAAGGAAGAGAATCAAAATACCAAATGACACAACAATCAACAGTAGGTACCAAGTACCAAGATAGGTATTTTAGTCCAATTTTGTAAGAAAAAAAATTGTTGCAATTGGTACAAGAATTCATTAAAATACTCACCATCGTAATTAAGTAATTCCTAAAGGGGTGTTATAGAAGAGATCTCCCTTGTCCCGTACACACCTGACAGAGGGCTATTGCGGGACACCTCACGTCATGACACGGACCGGGGAGGAACACCAACTTATAACTGCGTTCCGTATTAGATTAGTGGTTAGGAGTTAGAAGCTAGGTGCCGGTGCCGGCTGGCGGCTGCTGGCGGGGCGGAGGACGCGGGCTGACTGCCGTGTGCCGTGTACTGCTCACTGGCGGCGGAAGTGGGACAATTTCTCCCACTGTCACCTGAATACGGGCAGCTAGCAGCTAGCAGCCGGCTATACGTGCAGGCACAGCGTACAGCAGGTACACGGTACAGCTGGCCGAACCAGGTCAACTGACCGAAATGATTACGCTTCTCTACCAGTGCAAGTTCCGCGGATGTTAATATCTGTCCAGCCGCTACAGAGTAGGTGAGTGTAGAGTGTAGTCTACCTCAGACCGCGTTTAGGTGGGTAATATAATATGTAGACGTTAGAACTATCTTCAGTCGATATGTTTATAATGTAAAACAAATTGCACCATGAATACTAAACTGCGCCAAGTCCAAAAGTCGTATTTTGGGAAATCGAGTACACTAGGAAACTAGGTACCTACATTGACCATATATTACCCATATGAAGCCAAGATGATCAATCTCACGATTCAGCGCCAGTTCAAGGTAGGTACTACATATGAAATATTTTAAGTGAAAATCCATAAACATATTATTTATTTACATATTGCCCACGTCGGGTATCAAACCCGCAAAAGGTCGCGTGAGGATGCGTGGTTAGGTAGCCCCCGCGCGCTAACCACTACTTCTTCAACTCCTATGTGGACCAGATCCCCTTCAGGAGACCCTATCGCCAGCCAGCTCTCTCGCCTCTTCCCACGTCAGGCCCGCATCCATCAGCTCCGCCGAGCACACCCGTAAGATTGTTACCGGCGGTCTACTAGGACGCGGACGGCGCGGCGGGATCCTGCAAGCGTAAAGAAGAGGCAGCTCGGGTTCTCTCGGATGCTCTCCCGAGGCACACAGCCACGACAGCTTTATTATTTTAGGTGCCTACCTAAACGAGACCGTGTGCGAGCGGGTGAATGTATGTAGGTAGGTAGTAAGTAGGTACCTACCTGTAGTAAGAGTAAATTAGCATATTTTTATGTTTTTGTATCTGTATTATTGTTTACTCTGTGGCTGAACATACAATAGGTATTATTCATTACAAGTAAAATGATTAACTAACCATTAAATTGTGTATTTTTTACTGCCAAAATGTACAATTTTTTAAATGCAAATAATGTCATTCAAAACATTCTCATTTTACAATGCAAAACTAATACCAAGAATGAAGAGTGAAAGGTTTGTGACTATGATAATGGAATTCTACCAAGTCACTAGTGAAAAAAATTATAGTGAAATCTAAAGCTGTATTAATTTTTCAAATTTGTAGAAAAGTGAAAATATGCAAATGAAAACTTTGAAAAAAGGTTTGAAATTCCCGCCTCGAAAATTTTGACTTCAAGATACGACTTATATTTAAAAAAACATTAACTGTCATGTCAGCCAAACGTCGCGTCGTCGCGCGTCAGTCGGCCGCGGCCATACAGTTTTCGTTTATACCGTCCCGTTTAAAGCTAGCTTTACGTCTCTGTACTTTGTTATTGTTTCATCCAAAAAACCATTCTTTTGTCGATTCTATGGAAAATGGAAGACGAACGAAAATATTTTTATCTCGTCGTCTATGGTTTTCCATGACAAAAAAATGGCGGCGAAGTCGCAGCATGTGCACGACAGTTGCGTTGTGGAGCGCCGCCTGCGGCCAATTTACGGTAAAAATGAGTTGTATTCTCGCGGATCGCTCCAGTTGACCCCTCAGCTAGGTGTCAAGTCAGATTTTGCAATAATAAGCGTGATATCCCCTCGACCGGTTCCTGCGGTTGTCACCTGTCAGTGGTGTATTTGCACAGTTTCCCGTGTGTTGCAGATTGGCTGGACGTGGGCAACAACAAGAAGGCTTTGCAGGAGATCGAGAAAGTGCTGAAGAAGTCCCCGGCGCTGCAATGCGCGCGCGCGCTGCGCTGCCTGGCCACTTGGAGGTTAGGGCGCGAGAGGGAGGCGCTGGCGGCGCTGGACGCGCTGGCCGCCGAGACGCCGGCGGACGACGCCACGCTGCAGGTCATGGCCATCTGCTACCGCGAGTCCCAGCAGCGTGAGTGCCGCCCTTGTGTCGTGTACCGCCCCCTGTGTGTGTGCCCTTCCTGTGAAGTGTGTGGCCCCCTATCATCCCGCCTGTAGTGACACTAGCCTGCGCAGGCCACAAGTCTTGTGTAACATCTGATTTTGGACATCCACCCGCTACAGTTACAGTTGTCAGATACAGTTTAACTGCAAGTTTGATTTGAGTTGTGGTCTATTGGTCGAGGACTCCAGATTAGAAACTCTAGGTTCTAATCTGGAGTCCTCGACCATCATTTCAAACACTTGAAGGGTTAATATGTGGCAAGATAATGACCTCAGGGCCTCGATTCTGTTAATGTTGTGGAACTACTGCACATACGATTTTGTACTGAATTCGTATGCCCAGAAGTGTCTTAAACCTTAGTAGAATCGCAGCGCTGAAGGTGTTAGGAGGGGTGAGCCACTCACTAACTCCCAACTGTACCCGACAGGAGAATGTTCCAATCTATAAATATACTTAGCTAGTATCCATCAGATCAGATCGTAGAGCAGTGGTAGCACGCTGGGCTACCGTGCAATATGTCGCAGGTTCCATTCCCAACAATGTCATTATTATGTCAAACGTATATCTCAATGTGGTTTTTCACATGAAAATATTTCATTTGTGACATCTTGTATTGGCCTGAAGCTAATAATACAATATAATGTTTAATGAAGCAGCTGATTAACAATAACAGGAGTTAGTTCCCAGCGAGGAATGCTCAAAATAACAATAAGAGCTGCGGGACGTGGACCTGAGTTGAGAGGATGCATGAGACCCGGCGGCTGATCGCTTGGCTTGGAGGCAGTTTGTGGAACCCATATGCTCCACATAGGGAGCGGATATGGTATTGATGATGAATGAAATGAAATGTTAAATTAGAATAATGGATTTCAAAAAAATTATTGTTAAAATAAAATAGACCTCTCTTTTATCCAACTTATTTTCTGTATTTTTTGCTGTGAAGAGTGGAATATATAATATTATCTAGTTAAGTTTTTATCAAAAGAGTTGCAAGTACGAGGTATGGGGGAGCCATTTTAGTGGTTGCTTATACAAGATCACTTATTCTGTAGAACAATACTTGTAATGTGTAGCCTAGTTATACTTTTCCTCTATTTAAATATGTACTGAGATGTTCTGTAGATTTATATATAATTTATTCTGTATTTTCTTTAAAAAAACACTTCATAATCACAAAAGCTAGATTTAAAAAACTCTGTCGCATGAATTCACCGATAAACCCTCTAGAATTGCGCGACAAGAGTGTATGTCAGATCGTGGTTATTCAAGTGTAATAGGTATGTGTGGGGTGTTTTTATGTTAGCAGTGGAGTAAGTGTTTTGTTGTCATCTTATTTTTAAACAATATATGTACATAAATACACAATATATACAAGTGGGAATAAACCCACCACCCCACCGCTGTTATAGTGTCTCTGGGTGACTCTGTCTGCCCACGGACATTTTTGAATAATTTTACCTACTCTTAAATTGTCAACAAAACAAGTCAAGTGAAGTTACTCAAGGCCAGGGGCTCTTACTCATATCAAATGGAAAATACCGATGCAACCTGCCCATATTCCCCTTAGTGTACTTGCACATATATATACATATACTCGTCGAATAGTGCTGACGCGTTTCTCTTCGATACGCCCATTTACGACGCCACGTAGCACTCCATGGCTAAGTACTACCGCGAGTCCGAAAAACATGAAGCTGCCTACAATCTACAAGTTTATGCCGCCCACTTTGTATAACGTTGTCTTATAAGAATGTGGCCAACTATCATTAAAAACTGTAGTGACACTTCGACCGCTAGGCCACAATCTTGTTATAAAGAATGACTTTGACATACACTTTTCCAGTTACAATAATTCAAAGTCGAGTCGTGCTGCAAGTTTGATTGAAGTCGTGGGTCTTCTGTTTTAGGATTTGCGATAGATTGTTTATGGGTCAGCAACAAACAACGCCATCCACTTGTGTATCAAGAATTATGGTAGAGTTTACTGGATACTTATTTTGCAGCAATGCTTAGCTTAGGATAAGATTTATTCATATCATAAGCAATAATGGGATACTTTTTTTTTAAATAACTAATTAAGTTACATTCACTTCATAGCTTAAATGTAGCTTTTTAATAATACTCTACCTTTACGTTCTTGCAACCAGTTTGAAAATATTCCAAAATAATTAACATCTGCATAAATACGCTTATGTGTATTGACTGGCATTTTTGCGAACTTCGATTATATCTGTTACAACGGAAAAAAAATATATGATTCATATAATTATTGTAGGTAATAATTAAAAAAATATTTTTTACGCTGCATGTTTCAGAAATATCATAATCATCGTGTATTTTGCAGTAAACAGTTGACTTTACGATTTTTATAAAGGGTTTTTCTGCTTTACAAAAGCAATTTGTTTATTGTGAACATAGGAATAATAAAAACCTAATAAAATTTGTCGATTGCGAAAAAAAAAGAGTTGTACCCACTACATAATAAACGTACACGGTAGTTTACAGGTAGTATAGTTTTCACCAAGGTCACAAATTTTATCGTACTATTTTGTCAAACAACTCAAAAGCTCAAAATGTGCAAGTTAAATCACTCAGTGCTACGATTCTGTAGATGTTTTGGAACAGAGGGAATATAAAATTTTAGTATAAAATAATATGCACAATATTTTTTAAATACCTGGGTAAGTAATTATTTTCTATATATGACATTCTATATCTAAATCATGAGCACTAAATATATGTCATTTTTACACTCGACAAGGATGTTCCAATAATATAAATTTTCTGTAGGTATGTAAACCCAAAATCAGATCTGATCGTATTATTGTGTTTTTACCCGGGTGCCAATAAGGACAAAATGGACTAATTCACTACTGTAAATAAACCATTATGTCACCGTTATTAAAAAAAGTTACATTACAAAAAAAAAAACAACGTGGCCACCTATGTTTAGCGCATTGGCTTGAACGGAATATCTCAGAACAATATTTCTGTATTTCAATTGTCGGGGAGGAGAGAAACGGACAGTCGAATGCATACCTACTGGGTGCAAGCAGGAATCTAATGAGATGCATCCGCTGCAGGTGTTGCGGACTGTTCATGCCAATATTTGAGAGGATGCAGAACTTGCATCCTGCACTCGTCCTATCTCCGAAAACTTTTACCTGCGTGATTACATATGCTGAACATAGGTTTCTTGATAGGAGTCACCTAACGAGCGAACGTTTGTTTAATGAATGTGCTAGGGTTGAGGGAAAATTCTACGTTTTGCTAGGAAAATTTAATTGACCTCAAATCTATTTTGACGTATTTTCTGTGCATATTTGTATTCTGTTTACAGTAAAAAATTATAATGTTTATCACTGAAGTTCTGTATGAACAGAGTTCTAATTACGAGGAATTTTGAGCCAATTTCATACTGGCATGGACCATATTATTAATTCTGTTTGCCCAGTATATTACTGCCGATGTTTAGCCAAGGCATCAGGTTTACCATGAGGGTTACCTCTGTATTTTTGTCAAACAATTTGGATATTTTTTTATATATCTAATAAGTAGGAATGTAAGTGTAAATAAAATTGCATAAAAGAGGGGAATTTGGTGGTAATAATTTACGGTATATCTTTTTGACAGTTTAGGTTGGACCAGTCAATCCTTAATTTTATGCATGGAGCTACTATCTAAAAATTGTTTTAATGAAAATGATCTTTTACCTCTCCAACGTACTATATGTTACCTAGCACCTCACTTGGTAGTTTCTCCATCATTTTTGACAAATGAAACACGAATATTTTAGTTTTAATAACTACTTTTTAGATATGCTATTTTTATAAAACTGTAGATTTGTTATTTCATTACCCCTATCGCACTCTTATTTAATCTATCACTTCAATCTGGTATGTTTCCAGAAGTTTTGAAATCATCCTATATTACACCAATTTTTAAATCTGGAAATAAATCTGACGTCACAAATTACAGACCAATATCTATCTTATCCCATATCCCTAAGATATTCGAAGCAATTATAACCTGTAAAATCACTCCTCTCTTCAAACACATATTGATTGATCAACAACATGGCTTTAGAACTGGTAAATCGACATCAACAAATTTGCTATCGTTCACTGATACCATTGTCAAGGGTCTGGAAAAAAATAAACAATTTGATGTTATTTATACCGATTTTTCTAAAGCTTTTGACAAGGTCAACCACAAAATTCTTTTAAAAAAAACTTGTATCCCTGGGAATTCGAAATCCACTATTGGCATTTATTGAGTCTTACTTAAGTAATAGAAGGCAATTTGTAAGTCTGGTAACTTTGTCTCCAAAAGCATAACTGTAACTTCAGGAGTACCCCAAGGTGCACACCTTGCTCCTCTTCTGTTCAATCTTTTCATAAACGATTTAAATGGCTCTTTTCTCTCCTCTTCAATTTGGCTATTTGCAGATGACAACAAAATTCTTAAATTGATTGATAACCTTTTTGACTGTCTTTTGCTACAGTCAGATCTAATGTCCTTCAGCACTTGGTGCTCCTCCAACTGTCTTGAACTTAATGTAAATAAGTGCAAAGTCATGAGATTTCACAGATCAGTTCATCCAATAATTTTTGATTATTATGTTAATGACGAATTGTTATCTTCCGTTTCAATAATACGTGATTTAGGTGTTTTATTGGACACAAAATTGACTTTTATACCTCACATTGAGCACATCGTTAATAAGGCACTGAAACTATTAGGGTTTATTAACAGAAGTACATCTGACTTCCAAAACATTGTCACTTTGAAAACTCTCTTCTGTTCCCTAGTTCGCCCTCACCTAGAATACTCTTCAGTTATCTGGTCCCCATACCATGAAGTCCACATTAAATTGATCGAATCTGTTCAACATCGATTCTTGAGAAAGGTAGGCTGGATGATGGGGCTACACAGAAATGAATATACTTACAAGGCATTAGAAAAAGAGCTATTTATGTCGTCGCTGGAAGACCGGCGCAAAAAAATTGATATTATTACATTATTTAAAATTATAAACTCCTTGCTTGATTCTCCTGATTTACTTAAATTAATAAATATTAACATTCCTCAGAGAAACTTACGGCATTATCAACCTTTTCACACTGGAACCCACAGGACAAATTACGGTTTTAACTCTGCCATGCCCAGAATTCTTAGACTAGCGAATGTAAATCCTAGTCTTGACTTCTTTGGAGATAAAATTGTCTCTTTCTCGTGAAATCACTCTAAATTCTATTGAATTTAAGGAGTCGAATTTTAGAATTTTTAGAAGTCGGTCATAGTTTGGATGTGGTCTAGGGATACGGGATTTATATGCAAGGTATTTTATAAACTTTTTTTGGATCGATTCTATTGAGTTTTTGTGAGTTTGATATTGCGGACTCCATATGCAAGAGGCATACTCAAGATTGCTCCTAATCAAACTTCTATATAAAACATATAAAGGTTTCCGGTTTTCTGAAGGGTTTAGTTACTCTTCTAAGAAATCCCAATAGCTTAAGTGACTTTTGAGTTATGCATTCAATATGTTGTTTGAAATTTAGTTTCGTATCAAAATGAACCCCGAGATCTTTAATAACTTCAACTCTGGTTAACGGTTCACTGCCAAGAGTGTAGTCAAAGGTTATGGGGTTGTTTAACAACTTATTCCTTCTGATTTCCCATATACCTACTCATTTTACCATCCTCTACTATTGTATTATTGTAATGTGTTGTACCATTTATGATATAATTTGTTAATTTTTTGTAATTGCCGATTAGGCGTAAATAAAATAAATAAATAAATGTGTGGGTGTTGCGTGTTACAGTGGAAAAAGTGTGCGCAGCGTACGAGGCAGCGGTGGAGAAGGAGCCGGGCAGCGAGGAACTGCACACGCACCTGTTCATGGCGTACGTGCGCGTGGGCGCCCTGGAGCGCCAGCAGCGAGCCGCCCTGCGCCTGTACCGACACGCGCCCAAGCCCCCCTACTACCTGTGGGCCGTGGTGAGCGTGGTGCTGCAGGCTACGCGCGGCCCCCGCGGCGCGGCGCGACGTGCTGCTGCAGCTGGCGCAGCGCATGCTGGAGCGGCTGCTGGCGGAGGCCGGCTGCAGGCGGAGCAGGAGCTGCGACTGTACGTGCGCGTGCTGGAGCTGCTGGGCCAGCACGAGCGCGCGGTGGCCGTGCTGCGCGGCCCGCTGGCGGCGCGCCTGCTGCCCGGCGCGTGGCCCGCCGCCGCGCTGCCCGCGCTGCGCACCCTGCGGCGCTGGCGGCGCCTCAACCGCCTGGCCAAGGCGCTGTTGCGCGACGAGCCCGACCGCTGGGACCTGCACCTCCTGTACCTGGACTCGGCCTTCCGCCTCGTGGCGGGCGAGGGCGAGGCGGAGGAGCCGGAAGACGAGGGCGCGGAGGACGCCAGCCCCGAGAGCTGCGCAGCCTTCCTGGCCGGCGTGCTGGAGGCCGCCGCGCCGGGCCGCGCGCTGCGGGGGCCCTACCTGGCGCGCTTGGAGCTCTACAAGCGCCTGCAGCAGCAGAGCGTGGACGCGGCTGGTGAGTGCTCTTCCATCCTTCTACTCGTACATCACACTATCTCTACCCGCTGTGCTCTACATGTGATGACGGTTCTTGGCAGGTCTCATCGGGGATGCTGAGGGCCTCCTGCTAGACTACTACCGGCGGTTCGGGCACAAGGCGTGCTGCGCGGAGGACCTACGGCCGTACCTGGAGCTGGCGGATGCCGCGCAGTTTGCGGCGTCGCTGGCGGAAGAGGGCGCGGGGGACGAGGATGTGGAGCGCACTCTCACGGCTGCCAAGCTGCGCGCGTGCCTGGGTGCGCCGCCCACCGCGCTGCCCGAGCGCCCGTGGGCCGCACCGCTAGCCGCGCACGCCGCACACACCGAGGCGCGCCGCACGTGTAGCAGTGCGCCGCTGCTGCACGCGTTGCGGCTGCTGCACGCCGCTCTGCAGCACAACCCCAGCGACTACCACTGCAAGCTGCTGGCCATTAAGTTTTATCACATTTTGGGTAACTAACTTCCTAATTCATTGCTCTTAGTTGTTTTGCAGGTGACAGATATATTATGAAGAAAAAGTGCCAGCAAACCTTTTTTTAAACATTTGCCCGACCTGACAGCTGACAGTGTTAACTTGTAGAGTAGTCTAGACAAGCGTAACTATTTTATGTTATTCTGGTGCCTGCTCTACACGAGTATCTCTTCGTGTTGTGTGCGATATTAATATCTTGCGTGACTTTGCCCATTGCTACAGACAGTAGCAATGTTGGTGATGACATCATGAAGGAACTGTACGTCAGAGATATAAAATCCTGAGCTCCACAAGGGTTGTGCTGAACTTATTTTATGATATCACCAATGAAAGTCTTAGCAACTGCTGCTGTTAGATGCACCTCGTCCATTCTCTGGGAGGTATGGGGCTACAATACTCAGTATGGGGTATTCAAACTGCAAAAAAATATTTTTAATGAAATATTTTTTAATAATTACGTGTCTTTATTAGAAACTACTTTGTAGGTACTGCCAGGGAATAAGTTCGTGGCCGACAAAGGCTTGCACTGTTTGCATATTTTGAAAAACCCCGGTTCATTGCATCGGTTGTGCATTATTGGACTTATTTTTGACAAAATAAGTCAATGTTGTTGCTGCCTCTGCAGCAAGCAAAAAATGGCTTTGTACCCATACTTAACATTTTACCATAATTTTCGATCCCATTATCGATGCGAATAAAGCGTGTGTATATTTACAGGATGTCCGCGTGCGGCTCATGAGATCCACGAGGCCCTGGACGTGAAGCACGTGCAGCTGGACTCCCCTGCGCACCTCCACTCCACGCAGCTGGCCCGCGGGGGGCTGCTGGCGCTGGCGCGGGACGCGTACTCCGCCACAGCCAACTTCTTCTCACACAGCTACAAGGACAGCGTGGACCACCTCACCTTCTCCTACAAGTTCGGCTCCTTCACCAAGCTAGAGGAGCTCATGGACTGGCTGGCGCGAGCGGCTGCACGACTCGCTGCAGCGCGCGTGGTGCGGCGGCGTGGAGGGCGCGCACCTGGCGCTGCTGGGCGCCGCGACCCCCGCGGCCGCCGCCGCCGCGCTGCTAGCCGCGCCGCCCGCGCCGCTCTGGGGGCGCCTGCTGGACAACCGCGACACGGCCGTCAGCCGCCACTGGGACGCGCCGCCCGCCGCCGACCCCGGCCGCCGAGGAGGAGCACTTCCGCCAGGAGCGCGAGTACCTGCAGCTGCGCTCCGCCCTGCTGGAGGGGCTCCGCGCCGCGCAGCGCCTGGCCGCCGGCGAGCCCGCCGCGCGCGCCGAGCTGAGCGCGCATGCGGCGCGCCTGGCCGAGCTGCGCGGCGCCGCGCGCGCGCGGGCCCCCGCCGCCACGCGCACGCACTCGGCGGCCGGCCCGCTGCCCTCGCGGCTGCTGGCGCTGCTGGAGCCGCCGCTGCTGGAGGCGTGCGCGGCGGGGCTGGAGTGCGCGGCGGGGCGGCGCGGAGGAGCCGTGCGCCCAACTGCTGCTGCGCTGCCACCAGCGGACCGCCTCCACCCTCCAGCGCCAGCTGCAAGCCGCTGACCCCCTGTGGACGCAGCGGGAGACTATGGAGACTGTTGTCAACTTTCTAGAGGTGCGTGTTACAGCCACTACAAGCCATACAAACTAAGCTATTATATGGCGCTTTGTACTTTTTTTAGCAAATATTTATAAATTAAAAATATTTACCAATTTCTAGTTCTTAAAAATGCTAATTATTGCATTTTTTAAAAAAAAATTTTTTTGGAAAAATAAAATGATTTATATTGCAAATTACAAAGATTCGCCGAGATTCGAATTCTGCCGATTACCGTCGCTTCCCGGGCCGAAGAACCTCTGTCATACAAAAATTCTACTAAAATAGTCTACAACAATTTGTTTTTACCTATCCCATACAATGGCATACAAGCTTTCTTAGCTTTGTAGTAAGCTACAACATTTCGCTTGCTTAGATTTTGGTACTGTTTAAAAAAATTTATTTAGACAATATTCGTAGCAGTACGAAAAGACGCATTTGTGGTATGGAATTTGAAGTAAGCTCGAATAGATAGTTAATGTTTTTTACTCCATGAACCTTTTTACTATATTACTATATCTGCATGTTGCAAATAAGTTTAGCAACATGCAGATGTGAATTTGTAGAAGGCCAGTATGTATGGTTGGTCTTTTTTACTATGCTCTGCATTGCGACAACAACCAACAGATGTTGCTGAATGTTGACGCAAAGATACAGTTGACGTTAAATACGATAAAGCTACTTTATAACATTAGAAAATATTACTTTTTATGTTTTTAATTTTAAAAAAATATGATTTGAAAACTTTATTTTATATTTTAACGACCTCTTTATATTTTAATAATAACAGAGGGGAGTAACATCGCAAACCACCAAAGAGTTAAAAATTACTTTTGAATTATTTTTGGGAATACCTATGTGTACTCGTATAGAATCATTTACCTTTTTTTTTAAATCACCGCACGCTCCTGGCTTATTATCGTGTAGCAGTTAGCGCTTTCGCCCTACGGGCATCTTCAGACTTGGATTAAAATAATTAAACATGGAATTCCACCAATGCCAATTAAAAATATAAATAATTTCTGTCAAAAAAATTCCATTTTAACAGGACATTTTTAGAAAACTGCATAAATAATGCAATAAAAGGAATTTCAGGGAACTGAGAATTCTTGTTTTTGTGCAAAATTCGTCATGTTGTTTGTATTTTGAGTTTCATGATGAAGTTTTACAGCAGTATAGCCTGATGCAGTTTGTTAAGTAACATGTTTCAGTATCTAGTATCTAGTAGTGTTCAATAATTGTGAGTGATTTGTCCCTCAGGTGGTGTCCATGCTGTGCGTGGTGTGCGGGCTCGGCCGGGGCGAGCGGGGGGCGCGCGGGGCGCGGCGCGGCGGGGCCCCGGGGGCGCTGGTCGCAGCTCTGCAGCTGGTGCTGGGCGAGCTGGGCCCCGCGCTGCTGGCCTGGGGGCTGGCCGCGCTGCCCGCGCCCCCGCAGGGCTCCTCCCCCCACGCGCAGGGCCCCGCCCTCGCGTGCCTGCACCAGGCGGTCAGGGACAAGCTCAAGTTCCTGCAGGGGCTGGCGTAGCCCCCCCCGGGGGCGCTCTACGAGGAAACGTGTTTTGTACAAAATTGGAACCAGTGTAAATATTTTATACGAGTGCGGGCGACAGTCATTAGTTTGTAAGGATTGAAAATCAATAAAATTGTTGGGAAATCTCTCCAGTGTTGTCTGTGCTCCTGTTGTCCTGTGGTGAGATAATATACCACTCAACACATTGTACTGTATGTATGAGTGGGGGCTCATTTAGCTCTGTGCATGAGGTCACAGGTTGGATACCTTGGACTGGTACTGAAGCGTCATCTTACCTTCAATCAAGTAATACACTGCACTTGGTGTACCGATGCAATGCCCTATACACCATTGGGTGCGGATAAGGGAAAATAGTAAGTAGTAGTATGTATACATATTATATCGTCTGTAAGTACAATACCGCGGATAAGCCATTGATTAAAAAGTTCAGGAAAGACAAAAACCTTCAAACAGGAATTTCAGAGAAGTAACTTTCCATACTTGAAAAATGCTACCTCGTCCGAGGTGCCTAGTTACCCATTACGTTATCAATAGGCATCTGCGTCATCACTAGACATCTACATCACACGTTTCGTGTATTGTGCTGGAGTCTTTAGACGGTGGAATCTGATAAGTGGTGTCATGAAATTAACCCTAGGAAGAGTATATTTTTAGAAAATTTGTATGGAAACGCCCCTTCTAGTGAATTCTTGTTTGAAGCAAAAAAACATCAAATTTTGCCTTTTCCGCTTTCTTTTATATATTAGGAAATGTATTGATGCTAGTACACTTTAATTCTAATGAAAATGAACTTCATACAAGATATTGCTCCCATTTCAAATGAAAATGATTTATTTGCAGTATTGTCTCTGACCCATTGCATGACACGTATTGATTCATTTCAAAATTTTAATCTACCAACTGATGCGGCTTATTCCGTTCAACGAAAACCGTCAAAAA
This sequence comes from Micrasema minimum, assembly GCA_022494985.1. Lineage (NCBI taxonomy): Eukaryota > Metazoa > Arthropoda > Insecta > Trichoptera > Brachycentridae > Micrasema > Micrasema minimum. The sequence goes on from JAGVSP010004204.1 coordinate 43,719, forward strand.
CATGTATTTAGAACTTAATGGCTCATACGCGATATTGAACTTACATAGATATGTCATAACAACTTGCAAAAAGTCCGTAGCAAGATGCTTGATTCACGATATGGGGGTTTTGGGTTCGGTTTCCGGTGAGAACACAAAAATCAAGTGATTTTTCTCAATCCTGGGCGTTTGTGATGTTTACAAAAACATTATTATAATTTTTTTTCTCAGAATACCACGAATAATCACCATCCGAAGTTTGGGAAGAAGAATCTTTCATACATGACGGGCAACAAATAAAAAAAGGGTCCAATTTGTCCGTATGGCTGTCATTGTATATATATAATATTATATTAGGTGTCCCTTATATGACCAAAAAATTTTTTTTTTCGATTTTGAAAATGCATAACCTCTATTTTTTTCGCAATTACTATGGCCTATTCAGATACGAAATTTCGTATGTGTACAATGATTTTAACTCGTGCCGACAAGGCCTCAAAGTTTTTCAAAATTAGAGGAATTCCCTTCATGTTGTATGAACATGTTCCGATGCAAGTCGGCACGGGTTACTGTACTCCAAATGAACTGAAATTTTCTGAACAAGTGCTATATAGCAAAACAAAAGAAAGTGGGCCCTATGCATTAAATAATAATCAAGTTGAAAAATAAAGGACACCCTAGTAGGGTGAAAATAAAATATAGTATGGGAGCAAAAATTTTTTTTTCGATTTTGAAAACGCATATCCTCTATCTTTTTTACAATTACTATGGCCTATTTAGATACGAAATTTCATATGTAATGATTTAAACTCGTGCCGACAAGGCCTCAAAGTTTTTTTAATAATACTCAAGTTGAAAAATAAGGGACACCCTAATATATGGCTGTGGCCGTAAAAATTTGTAGGTGATTGTTATTTTTGTGCCTTTTCGTAGATAAAACGCTATAGAGTTTTTTTATATAACCGTTTGTCCATATTTTCGGTCTTAAAACAATAAAATAACATATCCTCTTGTGAATAAATACGTTATTCACGATATATAAATAGAATCCATTTGCTTATTTATACCGATTTTTACGGAAACGGAATTTCGCGTTTGTATGAAAGTAGAATGTGTCCTTTTCTTGAGTTGTCCCGTATTTTATTTTTTCTAAAAATCTACAGGGCATAATTCTACCTTTTATTTTGAAGTAAATATTTTTAATATCTATACCAACATAATAAATACAAAATTGAAATAATAATGCTTACTTAATACATTTTTAAAAAAACTTGAAATATGTGTTACAATCTTGCCCATGATGTCACTTCATGCTTTTGGTCATTATTTTTTAACGTGAACTTTAAAGAATTAACAATTTTTTTTTTTTTTACCTAGACGATACCATAACTCAGGGTTATGCAACATAAAAAAATTGTGTCAACTTTGTCAGTTTTCGCACAAAAAATTTTCAAAGAAGGTGGTCAATTTAGAAAATCTGTTATACATCCTTAACTTCGTTCAATTTGAGAAGGTATTCTCTTTTATTTTCCGGAATATTTTTACACATTTATGTACCTAAATCAATTTTGTATCACTATGTGCGTTTAAATTTTTAGAAAATACTCTACATTCTTTCAAAATAAATATTTTACTTTAATTTTGACTCGACCGTCACCTTCTTACTGTATGTGACGGTCACTTTATTGTGGTATCCGACATACGTGTCGGTTATTCGTTGTGATTCTGGGGGTAACTTAACCTCAGTTCACAGATGGGGAAAAAAAAGCTGTAATCGTACAAAAATAATATTGGAATAAAAGTGAATTAATTAACTAATTACAAGACAAAAACTTATTACGGCACGTCATAATAAATTAAATCCCGTAGTTAGTTAGTACGTACATATAAAATATATCGGGATTCTTAGAAATAATATTATTATTGTATTTTTGAAGTTATACTTCTTTGCGCCCGTTAGACACTTTGGGGTGGGATGTTGGTCGAGAAACCGCGTCTGCGTCGCGCTGATTTTTTAAGAGAACATGTCGCTTAAGAGAGAAAATGGCGCCACAGTCACTGATGCTTGTATTGGTCTGACTTTTGACAGTTGTCATTTCTTTTGTTTATTTACTTCTTACGCGTCATTTTAGCGAATTATCTTTTTAGAAAATACGCTATTGCAATGGCTTCGGTTTTTCTCCATGACTTAAAGATGAAAGAATGATTATAGAAGAAATAACTGATAATGATAATATAGGGTGTATAATATAATAATGAAGTCACGTATAATATATATATTGAATATAAATATATTGAATAATATTGAAAAATGTCTTATATTTCTTTTATATATCCTGTCTGTTTGTGTGCGTGAGTGGGTGTATGAGAATGGCCAAAGAAGTATAACTTCCACCGTATGGTCCGACGCACACCGATTTTTTTATTTTACAAAAATACCATAATACAAAATCACATATGTATATTTATTTCTTACGCATCCTGTACTGAGCGTACGTCAGTCTGGCCAGTTAGACAGAGGAGGATGGAACCCTCTCTCTAATATTACGTATATTTGACGCACTAAAAATCTTAATGATTTATACTTACTAGTGACAACTGGTAATACAATTTTTTAATAAAAGGGTGTTATAATAAATATATTATTAATATAATAATTCTATGACCACACGAACTGTATGATGTGCGCGCTGCGGACTTTTTTTTTTTTTTTTTTAATTAACAACCTCCACTCGAATGCGAGTGATTTTGACCGCGCTGCTGGACTTAGTCCCATGCAATATTACAGGGCAGAACACTACCGCATTTTTTTGTAGTCTCAGTACGTTCCTTAAGCCATTTACTAAGTCAACCCCCACAGTACCTACTATCTCTGTCTCGTTCGTAAATCGATTTCGTTTTTATTTTCAATATTATTAATACCAATGTTTAAATTGGAGTTCGTTTATGTTATAACATAAATATATTATGTACACTGTGCAATTTTTTTATTTTACGAATAAATAAAAAAATGTTTCCTTTGAAATGTTTCGTTGAAAAAATGTAAATTTTTCTAATACCCAAAATATTTTTCAAAACTAATTTTAACAAAGCAAAATCATACACATACATGTTATAAAAAAGCGCACTAAATATTTTGATGTGAGTATTATCATACTTACTCAAACAGAAAGTCAGATCCGAAAAAAAGTTGGACAGTCACAGAATTAAAAATTTTGCAGACGTATTTTTGAAGCTCTCTTGAGACGTTTTATAACTTCTTCTCGATACAGTATTTACACGTGTCGATGACAAAAAAGCATTGACAGTATTTGTAATGTGAGACTGCGTTTGCTAAAGGTTGCATTCACGCTTTTGAGTTTAACAACATGAAAAAATAATTATTTTTTTTTATTTCCAATAGGCCCGCTTTCCTAAATAACCCCGTTTTTACCGCTACACTTTTTGCGTATTGCGAGAGTGAGAAAAATCAGAGCGCCATCTAATTCCGATGAGAGGAAATAGGATAGCATCAAGTTCTCGTATAGTATTTATAAAGTCTGCTATCTTGCGAGAGTGAGACCACACTTCTCTGCTGTCTAATTAACATAAAAATAGTGTGAAGTAGTGATAGGAAAGTATTTCGCGTTCGATTATCAAGCATTAAGTCGTCGGAATTAACTAGACACTATAATATCTCTTTCACTCTAATTGGATTGTATAGCACTTTTTTTAGATCTCTTTCTAACACGTTGTATTTCCCTATGTATTCAAAATTCTAAAATTTGATTTACAAAAATTAACGCCGGAGCCATATATAGAGCTCACTCTAAATACTTGGTGTTCTAAGATACTGAGAATAGTCAAAGAAATAACCAAAGAAAAAAATCATTTTGAACTTAATATAATTTATTGAATGCAAAGCAAAAACGGTTAACAATAATTTAGCATTTCCTAGTTAAGGCCTCTCAGCGGGCTCTCATCACAGTTGGTGGGTGGTGGGTGGTGGGTGGCGGGCGGCGGGCGCTAGTAGATGTCCGGGCAGCGGCTCCAGTCCTGGCGCTCCTTGCAGCCCCAGTAGTCGCCCGTGTACACGTGCGTGGTGGAGTCGCTGGGCGTGTGGTGGCGCGAGAACCACACGGGCTGCTCCGAGGGGGGCGGCGCGCTGGACCCGGCCGCCGCCGCCTCGGCCGCCGCCTCGCGCTGCCGCCGCTTGCTGCGCTGCTTCTCCTCCAGGCGCAGCTTCTCGCTGTTGGCCTCGTCCCAGCGCCCCTCCTCCATCAGGCGCTGGTCCGGCCGGTGTCGCGAGTCCGTGGGCGCCACCCCCTCCTCCGCCTCGTTCAGCTGCGCCGCCAGTACCGTGAACCCGTAATAGAACCTGCGACACACACAACTATACATTTAAATCCTATTTTATAAACGATTTAAATAAAAAGTTATTAAAAACCAAATTTTGATTATTACCATTATTACACCACTTATACGTACTTGTCACTGTCCTCGGGGGGCAGAACTCTCTGCCAGGAAGTGAAGAACTTGCCGGTCTTGCAGACTGTGGAATCGGCGTTAGTGCTCGTCACCGGCGCCATCTCGATACTGTCGTCCCAGTGGCCCTGGATCACCCACGTGGGCTGCAAGTTCACATCGCACGGGTTACATAACAGTGCTACAGTGCAGGGTTAGCGGGTGGTTAGAGCCAGGTGAAGGGGCTCACCTTGCCGTCGGCCGCCTTCACAATGCCAGTCACCTTCCTCTGCGTCTCCTTGGTGAAGTAGGAGTAGGGCAGGTACTTGAGGTGACAGCGGAGCCCTGTGGGCTGCGCCCTCTTCCCGCGATCTCCATAGTCGCCCGTGCTCGTCCACCCACAGCTTGCCCACGATGATGTTGTGCACCGTGGTGGTGACCTGCGGAGGCGGAGGTTAGTCTACACTGCCAGGTGGCACGGTGGCCAGGTGGGAACACCATGAACGCTACACACTCACCTTCCTCCACTTGTAGCGGTTGCCGGTGGCGGTTGAACTCCACGTAGGACCGAGCCCAGGGGGATGATCTGCAGGTACTCTTGCCGCGGAACTTGGAGGTCATGGTGAACTCCTGCCAGACAGCGCCAGCCCGCCGCTCCCTCGCAGTACTGCGCCACCATGGGCGGGTGGTGCGACACTTGCTCGGAGATGGCCGCCCAGCCCAGGTCCTCGGTGCGGTCGCACTCGTAGGTCTCGCCCAGCAGCGTGTTTTTGAAGGCTTTGCCGTGCGGTGCGTTGGTGGTGTGCGTACGAGGACACGGTGAAGGCGGCCACGTGCGCCAGCTGCTCCGTGGCGTCCGCGCAGCGCGCAGCCGCGTCCAGCACACTCGAGTACACGAACTCCTCGTTCATCCTCAGCAGGAAGGACAGCGGCTCGCTGAAGTTCACGGGGATGGGGATCTTGGACAACTCCCTGCCGATGCTGTTCTTCATGATGGACCAAAGGTTGGGGGGGTAGTTGGGCTTGTCGGGGATGCGCGTGCGGCGCACTCGGCCGCGCGGCGCCCCCATCAGCTGCGAGACGTGGGAGGCCTGCAACAGAGAGCGAGCGTGAGTATCGGAGTGCCACTTCACTACGTCGGGGTACCGCCTGCCCAGCGGATGACCTACCTTGCTGTTGTCAGCCTCGGCCTCCACTCTATCGGGTCTGCTCTGTTCCGACACAAACAGCACCTGCACCCAGAGAATAATACAATTGGTTACTCGAATCCTGCGATGATAGCTCTCTATCAATATGTTAACCAAAGTAGAACTTTACCTGTTGAGTTTCTGTCACGGCTTCAGCCTCTGAGCCCTCGGAACTCTCGTCGTTATAAGTAGTATTTTTCCGGTGATTTCCTTTAATCTGAAACCGAGCGAAACATCAGTATTCTGTGGGGAGTAATGGATGTGGTGTCTGTATACAGTAGTGGGACTCACGGGTATCTTGATGATAAAGGAGTTGAGATCGCTGGAGGCGATGTCGGAACACGAGCCGCCTTCTTGTGCGTCATAAAACTCGTGTTCGTCTTCTTCTTCACTATCCCGCGAACTGCTTCCTGTAAAGTACAAACTTGTTTCACCCGAACTCTTCCGTAAAGTACAAACTTGTTAGTTCACGGATTATGTTTTCTACAGCAGCCTGAACCAACCATCCGATGATCAGCATCCCATCAGATCGCCGTTTAAACTTTTCATTTGACCGAATGTATATTGATACAAATGGTGGTCAATACAAATGAGACTTATTCTATTGACGATCGTTTAGATAATTAACAGTAGAAATCTCTTAAGGAAAGTCTTTAGTAGTTTACATCTGTAAATTAACAGTAATATTGAACTCTCCCTTATCCGCACCCAGTAGGGTGACAGTAGCCGACCGGCACCTTGGAGATATGAGTGTGAGTATGTATAGAGAAACAATGAGGGAAGTATTATGTTAAAACATTTGTGAGAATTATTTAGTCATAATTGGAAATTGTATTATAATGGGGGGAGTTTGACAGTAAGTTCACCCAAAGTTGAGACAATATTATTAAGGGGGTGGAGGTATTGTTTACATAATATATGGACAGCGCCTAAATATTTGTGGATTTTCTAAAGAGCTGCAAATAAATGTCTCTGTTCCAAGAAAATGATGATTCGGGATGGCGACTTCTGATTGAGGCACATTTTGTGTCATTTTTGAGCGCCGCGCACCGACATTACCTAAATATTCACAAATATTATCTCCCTTTGAAGTAATCTTTAAACAAGCTCCATTGTTAATAAAAAGCGCTCTATTACGGTAAATTATGGCGGCTTGCAAGCACGTGATCATCTGTCAAAATGACAGTAGGTACTTCGTAATTTTCTATGGTTATCGGGGCTGCAAGATTGCTTTGCGAAGAAAATCTTATGGTAGGGTTGTCAAAAATAGTGAGATATCGAATATAGTTTACTATGGAAACAACAATATATTTTTAGTAATTTTTTATTTAAAAAAAACTATTCAAATGAATCTTATAAGTTATCCAAATTGAGAAATGTATAGGTACGTCATAGAAGCGAGATATAAATAAAATAAAAAAGAAAAAATATACTAACAGCCCCAATTCTTTTATTGTTTTTAAATATTGTACCCCCTAAGTTCGATGACTTGACCCACTTTTTAGGAAGGAGCTTCAATGCCGATGGAAAAAATCTCTTTCTGACTCTGTAAAAAATAGTCCGATACTGCGCGCATCACTTGAATATCGCCACAAATAATCTCTTTCCCTTGAGTTCTTCTTCAAATGCGAGTTTTCTACCTGTTCAGGTAAACATCGGCGAGTGTCAAAAAAGAATCGCTGTACACAGATAACACGCGTTCATGAATCTCTTTTGGTCTTTTTTCTACCAAGGTTAAAAATTCAATAACCGAACGTTGTTCTAAGCTCAAATTTTCCATTTTTCACAAACTTGATGAACGAATACTTTACACTAAAGCGGAACTGACACGTATCAACTTGGAAACGTATCTCAACTTGCACCGCACGGCTCAGTGCAACAAGGTTACATCTACTATTCTAGGTAGATTACGTATAAATCTCCCCTCGTATGTTTTTCCCTGCAGGACACAACTTTTGAAGTTCCGGACATGCGATATCGCGAACTTCATTCATGACTTTTGCTTTGACGCCATACAAATTCTGTCGCAAAGTACCGAATGAAATTAGCGATATCGCATACTGCAATTTGAAAATATATGTCTGTGTTACGGCCGCGGACCCGGATTATCACTGTCTACAAAAGTTTTCTTTAATAAATAATTTTGATTATTTGGTTGTTATTTTGTCAATCTTTAATTAATATCCTCCGTGGTGTAGTCGATAAAATACGTATATTATTAACGCGGAAGTTCCGGGTTGATTCCCGGTGAATCACAAAACATATAGATAGCTAGAACAAAAGAAATCAACATTTTAAGAAAAAATATAAACTTTACGGGAAACTGACCGACAAACATTCACGCTAATCATAAATAATAAATATCCCGGATGCAGATATTGTCCGCCTCGTGGTGAAGTGGTAAGAACGCTGAGTTCAATTCCGAACTCGTACTCTGCCTCTCGAATTTGAACACGGAGGTTCCGGCTTGAATTCCCGTGAGAATCCTTAAGCTATGTAGTATTTTGTTCCCCTGGCCCTCTTAGCTTGTAAGGTGGTTCAAATAAATAAGTATATAAAACAAGGGTAAAATCTGACCGACGATTGCGATATGACAACAATTTTGAGAACGGTAAAAACGCTATCATCAGAAATCAGAAAGTAGTTAAATTCACACGAATGGAGATATTCGTATTACAGTTCCCATAATACGAGTCAAGAACACCATCTCCAGCTCCAGCTATAGAAACTGCAGTGAACTAACAATAAGGATCGTCACTAGTCAGTCACTAGCCAACTGCAATCTGCAATCTGCAATCTGTTCCGCTGTAACAACTTGTGGTCTCTTATCTCTTATCGTTTACTCACTGCTAAATTATTGCAGCAATGTTACCGACAATGAAATACTAAACTTACGATCATCAATTCATGTTCAATATTCTTATCGGCCTATCTTTATTGGAAGTTAACAAATAAAATGACTATCGTAATTGATTTGATATACGCGCTGTATGCGGACCTGATGAGTCATGGATCGGTACCTACACGACATGCTGGATTCAATCGTCCGACTTTTCAGGAATGAACTAACTCCCGATATTATATTATCTCAGAGGTTTTGAGAGGCCGAGATCGCTATGTGTGACAATTCATTCATTGTTTGTTTATTTGATTTAAATAACTTAAAATGAATAATCGAGAAATGTAGTATTTAGCAAACACGATTTTAATAAGTATTTCTGACGTAGGAGACTAGTATGGTAATATATGTATACCAAAAATTAAATCCGTAATCGGTAAGAGTTACAAAAAATATAGGTAGCATAGGTAGGTATAATTTAGGATAAAATAGGAATGTAAGCAATGAAGATATGTATCCAAAAATAGTACATGGCTATTTTTTTTTATTTATTAACGGCCGACACTATGAGGAAATTGTTTTAAAACAAGTTTAGATTGTAAAAAGGTACATTCAAATTGATAAAAAAGTAATTTGTGTTCGGTAAAGTTTATAAATCTGTAGATTTAACAACATTGATAAATAAAACCGACAGTTTCCCCAGTTGATAATTTCGTCTTTGATAGTTGTTTATTATCAAAGCGTTCCCAAGAATACTTGACAAAGTAGTTGAGTATGACACTGCACTGGTTCGGATTTCATTGAATGACCAATGGGTCATTACTAATAATAATAACCAATGAGTTACTGAATTAAAAAAAATTACGAATCGAGAACAAAGTTTGATTAAATTAGGTTGGGGTGTCACACTTCACATTCACAATCTACACCCACAGTCTAATCACGCCTTTCTCCCAGCCTAGACCTCACGGCACAAAAAAAGACCACACAAATGAGTCTACGATATACACCCACCCACGCCTGCTCTCCTCTTTTAATAATAATGTTATTTTAATTTTTATAGTTGTAGTTCCCCGTTGTAGTTCTTTAATGTTTTTTTGTGTTCTCTGTTATTGGCTTATATAATGTTTAATTTACTACTGTAATAAAACCTATTGCTATGTATTGCCTGTGTGTAATCCCCTAATAAATAAAAATAAAAAATAAAAATAAAAATAAAAGAAAACAATGATCTAAGCCACTTCAAAACTTTGTAACCTACAGTACTGACTGGATATAATTGTCGACTTGTGTGTAATCGACTTCCTAACTGATCGCAGTCGAGAATCTAAGTAACTAACCATTATGCCCAAATCCGCTCGCGATTTCCGAAAGTTCGCACAAGACACGCGAACATTGACGACCACTAGTAGACGAACGCGACGGACGATATTATGACCACATGACCAGATAGAACTTTGCATACATAAACATTACGTACATAAAGATACAGGAATGTTATGGTTTTATCTTTGTAGTCGTAAAATTATAAACACGTTCGATGTATTTGTAGTTTACTGTGCGATTTCCCGCGGCAGAGCAGTTTCTGGCTTTCCATTCCGAGTCCACAGCAGAAATCCGTTTTGGGAAACTAGGATCTGGAGGTGCAGCGGATGTGCCTTACCACTGCACAGCGAGAGGTTCCGGGGTCACGCGGACGCTGCACGAGGCGCTTCTCCTGGCCGAGGGCCGACTGGCCACCTGCACACATTACACCGTGGATACTAGAACTGGGTAATAATACCCGGGCGCGGGCGGCTGCTAGGCGCGAGGCGCGAGGCGTGAGCGCTGGCGCTGGACGCACTGACGACTGAACGACTGACGACTGGCGACCGCGACTAGCTCAGCTGTTGGCTGCCGGCTGTCGGCTGTCGGTATTCGCCGTGACGTTTATCAATGCCAAGTATAATCATTTCACCTTCCTAGTGGCGTTGATAAGCGGCGACGCGATGAATTCCAACATTGCGAAACATATTAAGACTGTCGATATTGCGGCATGCTATCGGCTACCCACTACCCAGCTATCTGAGTAGAAGTAGACCGGAGGATACTAGTACAGTAAGCGGTACTCACCAGGCGGGCGGCCGCTCACGCTCTTCTCCAGGTTGTCGTGCTGGCGCGCCAGCTGCTCCACCACCTCCTGCAGGCGCAGCTTCTGCTCGCGCTCGTGCTGCAGCAGGCGGCCCCAGCGGCCGGCCTGCGCGCGCGCCACCACCAGGTACTCCTGGCACGCGTTCAGCATCACGTTGGTGGCGATGCGGAACAGCGTGGCGCGCTCGGCCACCTGCTCGTCCTGGCGGCCCAGCTCGGCCAGCGCGCGCTGCAGCGCGGCGCCGTGCTTGCCGATGAGCTCGGCGCACGTGCGCAGCGTGTCCAGGCGCGCGGCCAGCTCGCGCGTGGACGCGGCCAGCGCCTCCTCGGCGGGCGCGGGCGCTGCGTCCTCCTCCTCCTCGCTCTCGGCGGCGCGGATGGCCTTGGCCTTGGCCAGCTCCAGCGCCGTGACCCAGGACTGGCGCTCCACCTCGCTGGCCGCCTTGATGTGGAACGTCTGCGTGCCGCCGTTGGAGATGACGAACGTGCACGAGTCCACCGTGTGGATGAGCGCGCCGCCGAGCGTGATGGTCCCCCGGCACGTGTGCGCCATCTCCGCCTGGTTCCTGCGCCACACACACACACATTGCTATATACAACTAGTACTGATACTCCTACAGACTACATCTACAGACCTTCCTTGAATACATAAATCACTGTCAAAAATTATCTGCTTTATTATACTTCAATCAAGAAGTCAATATTTATTCCTTTATGAATTCATTTGAATCTATGTATTTGGTGTTGATATTCTGAATGAATCATTAATTAGTCGGGTCTCGGTCTAGGGTCATATTATTACACGCCAAATTTCAAGGATTCATACATTAATAGAGAATCACATACTTTTGAAAAATATATCTGATTATTACACTGGCACAGTCCTTTTTCGCTCGGCAACCCCGGTGTCAAGTGTCAACTTTATGTATTTAACCGAAGATGAAGTATTTAACGGTTTTATATTTAGTAGTCATGTTGTATTTTGTTGTTTTGTATGGTGTACAGACCTTGAAGTAAAAAAATAGGCATAATTTTGCCCAACAAGTTTGATGTTTACATTAAATGACAGCTGGGCTGTTGGGAACAAGATATCTCGCGTTTGTGGCGTCACGCAATAAAAATATTCCTTCTGGTTATCAGTGATTATTCGATAAAATAGCAAAATGTTTATTTAAATACTTATTTATTTCGTTAGAGGTGGACAGTAATTTGGAAAAAGACCGCTGGGGTGATGCGGTGTGGGGCGGCATGAGGCGGCGTGAGGCGGCGTGAGGCGGTGCGACTCTACTCTACAGGAGAGTAGTCACGGACTGCTAGAGCGGTGATGGTGGAGAGGGATGAAGCGACAGGGCTTGTTAGGTACTTGCGGTACATTTGCTGACAACAGACGCGGTTGCATAAACATAACAAATAACGCGTACTGTAACAGGCAGGTACTCTGTAAAGAGATTACGAGACTGCTGTATGTGCCTTCTATACATACCGCAGTTACCTTCAGCTGATAATGAAGGCGATTCAATACTTTCTCACCGACTTGCCATCCTATTTAGCCAAAATGCAAATTAGCCAGAGAGAAGTGGTAAAGTTCAGGTAGGAGTAGGAGTATGTATGCTGCTGGAATACACCACTGGTTAGCGGTTAGCTGGTGACTGGTGACGGGTGACTACTAGTAGGTAGTAGGTAGAGGTAGGCAGGCGAGCTAGGTAGGACAAGCTCCGGACTCACCGCTGACAGGGCCTCGGCTGGCGGCGCAGGGACAGCGCGCGCGCGCGGGGCCCGCACACCTACAACACACACACTGCTGAGCGGCGCCTCCACCCCCCTCCCCCCGCGCTCCGCTCGCTCATTTGTGTAAGGAGGACCGTTGAAGGTGTTCAGAAAATATTGCATGACACCACATACGGCACATTTATGACGGAGAGGTAAAAGGAGCATTATCTTGAACATTACATGTAACAACTTCATGACAGAGAGGCAAGGAGGAGCGTAACCTTGAACATTACATGTAACTAATTTGTGACAGAGAGGAAGGGAGGAACATTACCTTGAACATTACAAGTAAGACCTTTGTGACAGAGAGGTAAGGAGGAACATTAACTTAAACATTGCATGTAAAACTTCATGACAGAGAGGCAAGGAGGAGCGTAACCTTGAACATTACATGTAACTTATTTGTGACAGAGAGGTAGGGAGGAACATTACTTTGAACATTACAAGTAACACCTTTGTGACAGAGAGGTAAGGAGGAACATTACCTTGAACATTGCATGTAAAACTTCATGACAGAGAGGCAAGGAGGAGCGTAACCTTGAACATTACAAGTAACTAATTTGTGACAGAGAGGTAGGGAGGAACATTACCTTGAACATTACAAGTAACACCTTTGTGACAGAGAGGTAAGGAGGAACATTACCTTGAACATTGCATGTAAAACTTCATGACAGAGAGGCAAGGAGGAGCGTAACCTTGAACATTACAAGTAACTTATTTGTGACAGAGAGGTAGGGAGGAACATTACCTTGAACATTACAAGTAACACCTTTGTGACAGAGAGGTAAGGAGGAACATTACCTTGAACATTGCATGTAAAACTTCATGACAGAGAGGCAAGGAGGAGCGTGAACATTACATGTAACTTATTTGTGACAGAGAGGTAGGGAGGAACATTACCTTGAACATTACAAGTAACACCTTCATGACAGAGAGCAAGGAGGAGCGTAACCTTGAACATTACATGAACTAATTTTGGACAGAGAGGTAGGGAGGAACATTACCTTGATCATTACAAGTAACACCTTTGTGACAGAGAGGTAAGGAGGAACATTACCTTGAACATTGCATGTAAAACTTCATGACAGAGAGGCAAGGAGGAGCGTAACCCTGAACATTACAAGTAACTAATTTGTGACAGAGAGGTAGGGAGGAACATTACCTTGAACATTACAAGTAACACCTTTGTGACAGAGAGGTAAGGAGGAACATTACCTTGAACATTGCATGTAAAACTTCATGATAGAGAGGCAAGGAGGAGCGTAACCCTGAACATTACATGTAACTAATTTGTGACAGAGAGGTAGGGAGGAACATTACCTTGAACATTACAAGTAACACCTTCATGACAGAGAGGCAAGGAGGAGCGTAACCTTGAACATTACATGTAACTTATTTGTGACAGAGAGGTAGGGAGGAACATTACCTTGAACATTACAAGTAACACCTTTGTGACAGATAGGTAAAGAGGAACGTTACCTTTTTAAGCTAATTAACAGGCTAAAAAGCCTTAATAAATTGGCATATTATGCGTAATTTAATAAATTGAGAGATAAAGTATAAGCATGTTACCTAGAACATTACACGTAACAACTTTGTGACAGATAGGAGGAACGCGTTTTATACGTATATTAGGAATAAAATCGGATATTTAAAAAATCTCATCTTTTTTGGTCTCATGGAAGATGGAAAGAAAGGGGTGCCTGTAATATTTTTTTCTACTAGATATTTCTCTTTTAAAATATCACACTTCAAATAAAACGACTCGAATTCTAATTGTAATAAGGACAGAAGAAACGGCAGATGACAATTATTATAGTACCCAGTATGATAAGTATGTATATTAGGTTATTCACGCAGCTGTAATTACAATAATTTGGTTTATAAATACGTAATACTATGCAGTTAACAAGAGTTTTCCGATAATGATGTGACGTAGGTAGGTACCGAGAGATAATGTTCCTAGCGTGCAGAGGAGCACCTTGAGGGCGGGGGCGGAGTAGGGGGCGCGCCGCGCGGTGACCGGAGCCCGCTCGTCCTGTCCCCTGGCGGCTGCCAGCCGGGAGGTGTACCGTGCACCGCCAGCCACCAGCCACCAGCAGACAGCGACCAGCAACATTTCACGCGGAAATAGCGAATATCCACCAAAAGGACGAAATACCTAGCGACATGACGTTCATACTTCACTCGCGACTCGCGCGAAACTTGTTTACGATGACATTGACAAGTACGCCCGACTGACATTTTAGATCGAGCCAAAATTGACAAATAAACTGAATAGGCGATTGACGATCGCATTACTCGACTCGAATAATTCGATAACATCGAAACACAATGGCATAATGTACTGACAGCAGCAGGAGATAGATTTGGATGGCAATATTATAAATGTACGATTCTACAAGTACCTGTAGTATGACAGAACTCCGTTGGACAAGACGAACCAACGTCTCTGGTAGCCCTTTAAGTAATTTGTCCACTTGAAGAGCCAGCCCTTCATTTCTGGGTCTCCCTGAGTGGGGGCACTCTTGGTAGGGACCGCGTCGGACATATTTACGATATTATTTTATAAAAATTCTACGAAAACATACTAAACGCAGGCCACGTCCACCATACTTTTTAGGCCATAGACAACAAAATTGTCGTAATGTTCATTATGTCATTTTATTATTTTTTTAAAAGGCGGTAATTCACTTGGCCAATGAATGGTCGCCAATTTTAGTCATCCCTTTCTATTACTCATGTGCTGGCCGCGGCATGGCGCGGCACCGAGAACATTTCACATAAGGGTGACACGCCCAAGTATAAACCAAGCCCGCGCAATTAAAGAAAAAATAATATTTGGTCGTTGAAATAAAAAACACGTTTCTAAAATAAACATTTCTGGCTGCCAGTTATTGGTCCTCATATTTGCAAGTTATTAGAGTTTATTCTTGGGCCCGTCACCCTAATGTAAACTGTTCTCGGTGACAGCACATGAGTTCTTTCTATTAATTGTACTGATTATAGGAAAAAAACTTGTCTAAAATCTACCCCTCTTGTTTGTCTACTTTGGTGTGATGGTGGGAAGGTAGGTTTTTTTAAAGATCCTTGGATGGCGGTAATATGAATACCCAATTAACAAAAACACACAAAACACACACATCTTAGCTTCCATTTCGCGTGTTACACTGACTTTGTTGTCAAAATGGCGTATACTAACTTGTTAGAAAATACGTTTTATTATATTAAATTGAAATTTACAATATTTTATATGGTTACATTACAGATAAAAAAATCTAAGAAAAGTTAATATTTGTAGTCACAGGTGTCAGTTTTTACGAATTATTTTTTTATATAATTTGAAAAGTACTTAGCCAAGATTAAAAAAAAAAAAAAATTCTGAGAACTGTGACGACTTGGTCTATAACTTGTTTCCGGATTGTTGTCTATGGATTGTCAAAGCGGCCAAAGCCAAATGTCATAACAAAAACAAAGTTAATTTTATTGCGTGTTTCATAATATTTATACTATCTGGAATGGAATTTGATAATAGTTAACTACTTGTTTAACGTACAACTTCGTATTTTAATTTTAATGTGTACATTTTTTATAGCGTTTTATTAAAAATAAATAATAACATTAATATTTAGACATTTCCTAAGGTTAAGAATAACATTATAGGTTTTTAGCTTTTTACAGGCATGACAAATACTTGAATAACATACGATAACAAGTTTGTTCTATTATAACACGCTTCAGAGTTTGTACAATGGATAAAATAGATCTTACTGTAGATTTATGCAAAACTGAAGACAGTCTATCTCCCAAAACTGACCAACCATACAGCTATGATTTTGTTGGTGCGATCATCGATTCAGGTATTGCTACTACTAATACTTTCCCCTATCCGCATCGAATGGTGCATAGGGCACTGCATCGGTACACCAAGTGCGGTGAATCCTGATCATTTTATTACTAACTTGAAGACATGCTGATGATCAGTCATGTATCACACAACACTAATTTGTAAATCACATGTTAATAAATATTTCATGTTGACCCCCTGCGACCTCATGCACGGTAGCTAAATGCGGTACGCGATTCAGGTACTAAGTGCCGTTTATTGAAAATGAATAACAAAATCTTAGATCAAAATATTAATACCTAAGAACTAAATATTTCAAATTTCAGGAATTGAAAATATTTGCATAGATGAAGTAAAAAGTTCAGAAAACAAATATATTTCTTTGGAATCCAATGAGGACGTCGTTTGGGTAGGCGAGACCAGCGCGGCGCGGGGGTTGGGGGATGGGGGGGCCGGCCGGGGCTCAGGGTCAGGGGGCAGCCGAGGTACGGGCCCCGGCGGACGGAAGAGGAAGACTCCCGAGGAAAGTTCAGTGCAGAGCCTCGAGAGTCTGAAGCCCGGAGAGTGTATGAAGGTGGCTGTAGATGTTGTATACTATACTTAGCTACAGAATATTATCTATCCCTACTTTCACAATCCTGAAAAACTATAAATTGAGTTCTGTAACCCGAACAGCAGATCTTTATTCTATCACATAATTTTATGAATTGTAGTAAATTGGATTTTACTAAAAATAATACCTTACATTGTGATTGTCAAGTGAAACAGTTTTATGTTTGATACATATTTTGTTTACGAATTATTATTTGCCCCAAGAAGCTAATGTATTAAGACCTGTTAGGCTAATTTACCTTGAGCCAAGTTACTTGAGTATTCATGATATATTTAGGTATATGGTACAGTATTAATCAAATAATAAAACTCCTAAAAAGACAATTTTTTTGCTTTTAATGTTTCCATTTAGTTATCTAGTCTACAGTTAGTCTACAGTTAACATCTACAGTTATTTAGTTTCTTAATTATGATTACTTAGCGCAATGTGACTTCTGTGTGTATTGAATAATATTTTCCAGTACATGACAGTGGAGGTGTCGGAGGAGCTGCTGGATCGCGAGGAGTTCTCCCAGGTGGTGGGGGCCGTGAGGGGCGCGGGGGCGAAGCTGCGGGGGGTGGCGCAGGGGGTGCCGCTGGTCACGTGGGCGCGTTGCCCTGCGGGGGTGCAGCCCCACGCGCTGCTCGTGCTGCACATCCGCCGGCTGCTGCAGCTGCTGGAGGGGCGCAGCCTCCTGGACACGGTGTCTTCCACGAAGAAAGAACACCCGGATAAGCAAATCACACTCTTGCTGTACGGAGCTGACTCTCATTTTAGGTTAAAAGCATTTTATTCATTACGAGTTTGTATGTAACTAACTAACCATCATACCATTTCTCCCAAGGGTAGGCAGAGAGAATAGAACGCCACATCACTCTGTCCTGGCCCACTACTTTTGCTACTTCTAATTCTTCTCATGCTCACACGCTGACTTATGTTTGAACTTGTTTTGCTTAGTGATTAATACACTATGGGGCGATCTGTCCCCTCTGCCTATCCCTTCTGGGAAATGTTGCGATGGTTAGCTAGTTAGTCGACATTGCAGTGTAGAGAGCGGTAAAAAGAGAATATATTTATTTGATTTTTAGAGTTCTTAAAAACAAAAAGAATGCAAGATGGAAAAATAAAGTAAAAGAAACTGACTGTGATTCTTCCCCACAAATTACGGAGAACGATGTTGACTATTACTTGACAAGTGAGTGTAACTGGTTTGTGTATTACTGTACTGTTAAGCCACCATATTGGAAACTGTTAACACACTCAGCCGTCACCTTCCAGAGCTGCTGTTCTCCCAGTCTGTGAGCTGCACGAGGGCTGACACTCCGGACCAGCTAGCCGAGGTTATCCTCCAGTACACTAAAGCCGTAGCAGAAGCTCCCTTCAAGTGATATTTATTTTCTTACTTCACCAGTACTCACCTAATGCAATCTTAGACAAAAATATATATATATTTTATAAAAATATTTTAGGAAACGGAAATATGCCCAAGATCTGCAAGCTGATTTCTACATGCGAGGAGACAACAAAGATTGTGTTCGTGTTGACGCCCAAGGTAATACATCTATTGCTTTTACATTGACTTCAATTTAGAGAGTTGATATAATTATAGGAAGTGTGTGTGTCGCAGGTAACGGCTTCTTGCGGTTGTGGAGTCAGTGGTTGGGTAAGCTGCCGTTGGCCAGCGCGGAAACGGCGGCTGCCCTGGCGCGTGCGCTGCCCGCCCCCGCGCGGCTGCCCGCGCTGCTGGCCGCCGGAGCGCCCGCGCTGGCCGCGCTGCCCGTGCGCCGCGAGGCCGCGCCGCTGGCCGTGCCGCGCTCCCTGGGCCCCGAGTTCGCGCGCCGCCTGCACTCCTACTTCACGGCCACTAGGGGAGACCTCCCTCTCTCCTGACTGAACCACTATCAACTCTGGAAATATCTTCACCGCCGTCTGTATTGCATATTGTAATGGCAAGAAAAAGTCCTTGGCTTTAAGGTTTCTTGTATGGGTGTCTGATACGAGGGACGTATGAAACAGTGCCTGCCTGGGTCGTAATGATTGCAATGTCAGGTTTAATGATCCCAAGTTATCCCACACATCTTGCCTAATTAGTCCCATCTATTCCAGCTCCTCCATAAACGCAAAAGTACTGTTAATAATTAAAATAATAAGGGACTCCGACTTACTGTGAATGACTGGGTGTTTGTAATTCACAGTTAGTATTATTATGTTTTTTTAACTTTTACATTCCCTAATTATTCTCCCTCTTTTAGATTAAATGGTGTCAGCAATGTTTTATATATTTTTAGATTTTTTTTAGATCAACTGGAATTTTTTATATTTTTAGATTTTTGGATGCCTGGAATATTATATATTTTTAGATTTTTTGTTTTATAATAAATTAATAAATGAAATACTACAATTGCCTTTTTTCTTTTATTCCACAAATAAACAAAACAAGATCGTTGAGCCGGACATCGCGCAGTAAACGTACTGAGCCACCGCAATCTGGCGGCCCCGATAAGGACCATTATATCTTATACTGTATTTTCATATTTTTACAATCATGTTAATTATGTTACCTGTACCACGACCGTGACAAGGTCCATCATTGCATTCTCCGTGTATAGTCACTATACACATATAGTGTCTTGACCGGTGGCCAGGCCGGGTCTCGGTGGGATGGCGGGGAAGGGGAGTTAGCCCCCCCCCCCCCCCCCGCCTATCACCCATCCCTTGGACGAGCAGGGTGCGCAGTATGCTTGCGCCCGGTCAACAATACCTAAGTATAAAATATAGGCCGCATTTTTTTCAATAAACAGATACCTTTTGACATCCAAACCGAACACATATGGTGTTGTATTTACCCAAACATGATCTTCACTTTGCATTCTTCCCTCCCGGTTCTGCCGACCAACTACTTTCACCTGAATATTTCACTCAGATCGAGTTGAATGGTCCTTATCGGGACCATTGGTTTTTAGCATGGTAAGCGCTCCTACTTCCTGCCCTTTGGCTTTAGCCATTGGTACTTGGGATGGCGGCTACCTATTGGTAGGCCAGGAAGCTTCACTGGGAACAGAGCAGCAGGTGACATATCCTCGCACGCGTGGATTTTAGAATAGAGTATCAGTTTGTAGGATTATAGGTATGTCCAGGGCTTTTTTTTCCATTTAACGCGGTGGAACGGCGTTCCGGCACCTTTTTTCACGGTTTTATTTTAAAATCAATTAAACGAAAAAATATTTGCGCTTAAGTAATTATAATAATAATTGGTTAAAATGATAGCGTGGCTTAGCTCCTTTTAATTTCATTTAAGTTACATTTGAATGTAATTTTTTTTATTAAAAAGCTTGACATGAAGTGCGTTCCGGCACCTTTTTTTTTAAAAAAAGCCCTGGGCCCAGGTAGCACACTCACGTCGCAATGACGTCAGTTTTTGGTGATTCCTAGTCGCGAACGTCAGCTGTCGAAAAAATGACGTTCCAGCGACGTCATGATTTAGACCAAGTAATGTCGTCATGTTAGATACGTGATATTGACGTATTTACTCGTCATATTTTCGGATTGAAAGGAAATAATTTTTCATAGTTTTCATTTCGATTTTTTATACAATCACAGTACCTTCCCTTTCAGTGAAATGGAGTGTCAGGAAAGTGAAAATAAATAAATTATAAAATGCATAGAGCTTATTACTTGAAAACCATTTAAAAATAAGTAACCATTATAGAACAGAATTATAAGTTACCACAGCTGCATAATTAATTATTATTATGTTATTATCCTCTAGCGTCCGTGCGTTGGCAATATTACTTGTTAACTTTACTACAAGTATATAATCTGTGTTTACTACTCTAGTGTATTATTTTACCACCGGTGGCGCGCGAGTCACACTTCTGTCAGAATCATCACTTGAGCATTTTTTTAAATGGCGTCCGGATCTGCTACTTTCTCACGTAAGTAATGATTTTTTTATATATTAAATTGTATTGTAAAGTGGTATATATGTATATAAATCTGTAAAATATAAGTCATTTATTAACTTGGCATTAATTGAATGTCTTTTGATCAGTTGCGAAAAATTTATTACGTAATTTAAAACCAAGTACACATATGTGTACTTCAGGTCTGTACTATTTTGCAACATCTCAATACAATGAAATTATTAATTCTTCTCAGGAGACGTTCTTACCGATGAGGATATCAACCAGCTACTGGTTGATAGCGATATCGAGATGTCAGATGGTTATGACTCGGATGATGATGATCTGTATGCCTTGAAGCCGACTGACACTTCATCGCCAGAAAATGAAGAAACCAGGGAAATTGAGGAATCTGAACAGATTATCGAAGTAACTAGCCAGCCCAGAATCCAATGAACGGATCTTTTGTATCATTTCCTTTTTTACATAATTAAACTATTTTGATAGTGTAATAAACTGGCGTTTCTATGATTTACCTCAAAACATACTCCAAAAAATGACGTGATTGGGACGTCACAACATATTTTATAAGACGTCAAAAGGACGTCAGGCGAGACGTATAAAAGCCGTCTCATAATGACGTCGCTGGTCTGTGACATAATGACGTGATCTTACCGTCATTTTACCGTCACTTCACAAGTCACTGTGACGTATTTGATGACCATTTTATAACGTCACAATGACGTCAGTGTGCTACCTGGGGGTATGTCCATATATTAATTACTACTATAAGGCACTGCATCGGTACACCAAGTGCAGTGATTCTTGATCATTTTATTACATGAAAATAAGGTAAGATGATCAGTTATACACTTTCAGTACCAGTCCAAGAAATCACACATCAATATTAAAATCGCATTCAAATAAACATTTCATACTGACCCGCAGTGGGAATCGAACCCCCGACCTCATGCATGGCAGCCAAATGCGCTACCATTATGCCACGAGGCGGACGTTGATATAAAACATATTTTTTAAAATTAAACAACCTTCTGGAAAAATAAAGATCGAATTCTTTTGTTGTAGTTATACCTATAGTAATGTTTTTTAATTACACATTATTTTAGTTAATCCAAGTAATTATTGTACCAAAACCGATTATCAATCGATCTATCAATTATTTCTTTCATAACCGATTATCGGTCGATCAATCGATTATCCAAATACGCTGATTATGATTTATTCGATTATAAAAATAACCGATTATGTAAGTACGTCACTCGCGGGGTAAAAATACTTCGAGGCTTGCCCGCGTTTATTTATTCACCTCGCCCGACAGGTCCAATAACAGGGGAAATAACAATGCAACACCCAAGATTGCGAAAATCACTTATTCCTAGCCATTACGCTACGGAGGCCGCCAAATATTATAATAACACTATTATTATATACTAACGTAAAACATTCATTTACTTTTTTGAATAATCAGATGATTATCTCCGAGCAAATTGCCAAAATGACTCATAAGATTTTATTGTATGCAATAAATTGGTAATTTTTTCAATAAAAAAAGGCTTAAGCCCACTTTATACGGGACAGAAAACCTGTAGTCTCTTGTAAAGCGAAAACTGTATGGTATCAATATTTCGTGTTTGTTGTGTTCGATGCTTTATGCGATGTTTGGTTGACCTGACATTTTTTTATAGTATTTATAAAAACGTTTAGTATTGATATTGATATTTTAAATGCTTTGAAAAACGTAAAAAACAAATAACATATTTACTAACATTATTAGCTATATTACGATAATAAATTATGAACATACAATAATAACTTATGATCGCGGTTAAAAAATCAAATTAAAACTAGTTTTCCAAACAAGAAACTGTACAATTTTCTGTCCCGTATAAAGTGCGCATTATATTATAGTTTGTACCTAAACCTAACTTAATTTCAGTTGAAAATATCACCGAACACAAAGTACCTACGCTTGTAAATTTTCACATTTTACTACAATAATATAGTCCTTTTCTGCACTTTCAAAAATCGAATAAAATACTTACTCCTCCAAGCACGCACGTTTTTATGCAAAAGAAAGAATAAGTAGGTAATCGAAAACAAAATAATATAAAGCTCCACGGCTCGCAGCCCGGCGCGCTGGAGGTGGTGCAGCTGCTGCCGCCGGAGGCCGCCGCGCAGCCCGGCCTGCCGTGGCTCGCGCTGCCGGGGGCCGCGCACGCCGGCCGGCGCCTCATGCACGCGCTGGGCGTGACGGCGGGCGCCGCCGAGCTCGTGCTGCTGGACGCCGAGGGCGAGGAGCTGAGCCGCCCCACGGCCGAGCAGCTGCTGCGGCTCGAGGACTTCCCGTGGCGGCCGCGGCCCGTGGGCGAGGTGCTGCGCGGGGTGCCGCTGGAGCGCTGCGCCGCGCGCGAGCGAGCCCCGCCGCCGCTGGCGCTGGACGACCTGCCGGCCTCGTGCACCGTGGCCTTCTACTTCGCGGCGCAGTGGTGCCCGCCGTGCAAGGCACTGTCTCCGCAGCTGGCCGAGACCTGCTCGCTGGTGCGCCGGCGCGGCCACGACTTCCGCCTCGTGTACGTCAGCAGTGACAGGTGAGTCCGGCGTCCGCTTAACCGGAACATTCAAGCGGGAATCCTCTGCTCGAGGCATCGGATCCTTCAATGCACAAGGACACAAAATCTCCAATATTCAACCGGTGAAATATTTACTGCCTGTCGATAGTTTGTCTTCTCCATGAAGACTTTTCTAAGGTATTCTTGTCACATATTACTGGTGAAGTATTCCACATTCCACACCTCAAATTATCCTGCCTGATCCGAACGTTTTAGAAGAACAAATGAAAGCTTTTATCAGTTTAAAGAAATTATTTGTGAACACCTTTAATTGTTTATTTATTATAGTATATTTCCAGTTAATAAATAAATACATTTTGTATATTACAATAAACAAAAAAAAAGGTAGTACAGGTTGGATGTTTGCAGAACTCCACATAGGGAGCGGATATGGGATGATAATGGTTGGATGTTTGCAGGAGCGAGGAATCGTACCGCCGCGCCACGGAAGGCATGCCGTGGCTGAGCGTGCCGTGGGCGTGCAACGCCGTGCGTGCGGAGCTGGCTCGGGCGCTGCGCGTGCGTGCCATCCCCGCGCTGCTCGTGCGGCCTCCGGGGGAGGAGCCCTACGAGGCGCGCGCCTGGGCTGCTGGGGACCCCGAGGGCTATGTAAGTATACTCTTGTTGGGTTGCGGTGCAGTTAGAGTATACAGTCCCGGAACCCCGAATCCTGACCGCTAACCTCGGGATTGCTTGTATTCATTATGAGCTCGTATAGATTGCATTAAAGGCTCTTTAGAATAAAAACCTAACGAACCAATGGAAAGCTATATAAGTACAGCAAAGGGTAAAGCCTTAATAATATTCTTATCGAAGAAGATTTTCCTTGTAGAATACTGTAGGAAAAAAATTCTGTCGAGATAATTTCCCACCGCATCGGTGTTCTGTTACTTAATTAATTACTAATTACTTAATTACTAATTACCTTTACAAAAAGCAAATTTTTTAATGAAATTTGAGACGGATTTAAAAAAAAAGTCGTACGCTGGTGTATTCCACATTCCCAAGATGAATGAAGTAGCCCCGGCTACTTGTACTCGTGTTGTCTTGACTGTTCCGTTTGTTTGCAGAACTTCCCGTGGAGAGCGGCGCCGGTGCTGGTGCTGTGTGAGTTCGTGCTGGGCCGCCTCCGCGACACTCCGGCCGTGGTGCTGTTTGTGGGTGAGTGGGACTCCTGACTCCTGACTTCCCTTCGCCAGTTCTAATGTCTTAGTGTTAGAGTCAGGGGAATTAAAAATATTTAAGCTTTGACTCTGTAGAAATCCAAAATCGAATCAGTTTGTGGAATCCATATGCTCCACATAGGGAGCGGATATTGAATGATATTTTCAATAAGCCTCATATATGCAATTGCCAGTAGTGATGGCACATAAATGGTTATATCAATTCTAGATAACGAGGAGCGCTCTGTGGAGTGGGGGCGCGAGGTGCTGCGGCCCGCGGCGGAGGGAGTACTGGGAGGGGGACGCAGAGGGCGAGCTGCTGTTTGTTGTGGCCCCCGAGGGCGCGGCGCTCCGCGGGCCAGGGGGCGTGAGGCCGCAGCTGGCGGCGCTGCGCCCCGGAGCTCCGCCCCGCGCCCGCCGCTGCCGCCTCCAGCGAGGCGCGCGCGCGCGCTCGCTGCCGCGCTGCTGGTTCCCCTGTCCCCGCCCCCGCCGCACACATGATTCTCCCCTCCCCGGCTAGTTGTAAGATAGTTTAATTCAAATGTACAAATCACATTACTCTAAAAAAAAATTATATCCTACTCATGAGAGTCGATTAAAAAAAAGAGGAGTTAAATAATGAGTACTTGCAGCGTGTACAGTGTATACACTAAGTTGACGTTTACTGGTCCTAGACTTGTGTACCATTCAATCAGAAACATTATTCTTGACGACTGTATATTGGGATGGTTACCATCATTGTAATTTTAATGTAATTGATGTATCAGTGTTATTATTATTTTCTTTATTATCATACATTTTGTAACATTTATTAATGTTATTATGTTACTTTGTTAATCTTTTTTTTCTTGTAAAAGGTAGCGAGAGTGTTTATATGAAATAAATAAAATGAAAAGAAAAATCTGAGCCTGCTAATCCGCAGGTTACTGAGTGTGTGCAGGCTGTTAGTATTTAAGTTTCTCATTTGAAGATACCATCACCTATTTTCTCGTTTAACAGCAGCCTCCGCTTATTTGTGAGGGGTTTGGTAGAGTGGTGAGGGTCCAACGCCTGATACTATACTTCTGATGAACTGAACTCCTCCGGAGGTACAGTGTAAGTGATCTCACTAGGATCGAACCTGGAATCTCTGCAACTTATATCATATGTGGTTTATCTATTTATTTTATTTGTTTATCTACCATTCTATTTAAATTTATTTATTGATCCAAAATTTTATTAAATATTTTTTGCTTTCCATCATACCAATTTACGGCTACTTATATTAATTTGTATTCTATATAAATTATATTTCTTATCTTGTTTGACTTATATATTATGATGAACTGTTTCTAAATTAATAAGTTAAATTTTCTAATTAGTTTTATCTAACATTTTGTAATAAAAAATCATCTTTAAATGCTCCTCTGCCTAAACACGAGTTCTTCTCTTTTAGGTAGAGTTAGCTTATTATTATGTTATCTCTCTATTCTGTTAATTGTTTATAAAATGAATGATTTGTTTATTTTCTAAATAATGCTATGATATACGAAAAAATTTAATTTTATGTAATGTAAAAGACATCCAGGCGTTAATAACATTAAATAAATAACCAACTTAATGAGATGGATTTATTTTCTTACAGGATAAATATAATAAAATTACCACTTCATAAATAAAACATATATTTAACAATAATTTTAAATTGGGCACTAAAGTTATACTAAGTTATAGTTACAAGAGTACCGGAGAAGTTCGAGGAGGAGGATATGTAGGTAGGTGTAGGTAGCCAGCAGCTATGCTGGAGCTAGTGGGGGGGTTACGTGAGGAGAGTAGTGAGGGCATCCAGGAACTTGCCCAGCTGCTCCGTGGGCAGCGCCACCACCGCCGAGTCCAGGCAGTCGGCCTCCAGGGCGCAGTGCGAGCGCAGCGCCGCCTGCTCGAACGCCTTCCCAAACAGGCTGCAACACAACACCTAGTTAGTACAGGCCACTACTATCACCAGCAACTACACACTAACTACGGCAGCTGGCACTCACTTGCGGGTGGAGTCGTCAGCCAGCGGCGGCACTCCCAGCAGCACTGTGCGCCCTTCTGGGGCGGGGGCGCCCAGCAGCAAGGGCCGCGCCGGGCCCCCGGGGGCGCCACGCTGCAGCCAGCGGGCCAGCAGCCCCAGCCAGCGCGGTCCCCCTAGCCCCGCCTCGTCCAGCAGCAGGTACAGGAATGGCCCCGCGGACTGCAGGCGCCGGGCCTGCAGCGCCCCCGCTACGGCACGCCCCGCCGCGTGCAGCCGGCGCTTAGCAGCCTTCCACCCCCGAGCGCAGCTCAGCGCCCCCTTCAGCCACGGATAGTGCGAGTAGCGCGCGCCGGAAACCTTGCGGCTCCTCCAAGAGCCCCATGAGGGCGTAGGCGGCGTCGGCGGCGCACAGACGCAGCCCGTAGCCGCTGCGCGCGCAGAAGGCCGGGTACAGCAGCTCGCGCAGCCCGTACTTGTCCGCCAGGCGTTCCAGCGCCGGCAGCAGCTCCCGCCGCAGGCCGGGGTCCATGGAGGCATGCGGCTGACGCGCCTGGCGCAGGGGCAGCCCCATGTCGGCCAGCAGGCGCTGCAGACGCGCCGCGCCGCGCGCGCCCCCCAGGCGCAGGCGCGCCCAGCTCAGCGGCGAGTGGCGCAGCGCGTCTTCCAGGCTCCAGTGGCGGTACAGCGCGAGGCGCGCGTCCGGCTCCAGCGCCACGCTGAGTCCCGCGTCCCCGCGCGCGTGCGTGAGGCGCGCCGCATGCTCCTGCAGCGCGCCGGCCTCTAGCACGTACTGCGCGGATTCCGTGCGCTCCAGCAACAACTGCTCCGTAGCGCCCACAGCCGCCCACCAGAGCGCCTCCAGGCTGTCTTTGGATAGGGTCCACGCCACCTCCAGCATGCGCACGGCCACCTGCGGACAGCTGCGTATAGTGCACCACTCCTATGTACTGTACAGTGACTGGGGGACACTACGCTATACTATACTCTATACTGACCGGCTGTGCGTAATAGGAAAACTGCGTGTAGTTGAACATGAGTGTGTCGCGCCGCTGTTCCCAGAGCGCCCGCTCGCGGCGCCGCGCGCGACGTTGTTCGGCGCGCTGCATGCGGCTCCCCCCGTCCCCCTCACCCACCTCATCCTCGGACCCCGAGGACTTTAACAGAGAGATTTAATTTGGTATCACATTGACTAGACTACGTACATTTATGACTAAAATGATTTTGAATTTTTTTCGACCAGGGCCCAGATTACAAGCTTAACTTTGTCCATATATATATCGTAATTGATGGTAAGAGATTTTCACAAATGAAATCTGCAATACATAACGATGAAGTTAAGCTTGTAATCTGGGCCCAGAGGTGTTTAAATTTAAGCCCAACTATATAGGAGGGTTTGTAAGACATTATTTTGTATAATTAAATGCCAGGCCTAGTTGTCACTCCACTACGGTCAGTAGATGCAGAAGGCAGACAGGATGCAGTACAAATAGACATAGGCGCACCAGCAGAAAGCTGCCTGCTTATAATAATAATAATACAAAATACCTACACGGCACAAAGTAAAGAAGAATAAGAGGTAGTTTACAGTAACGGCTGGTCTTTTCAAACAGTCGAGTGATTCACTTACTCGGGCACTCTTCTCATGGAAAATAATGAAGATACTATGAAAATAAAGAAACGATTATCGGCAGGAAATCAAACATTTTCTCCTTAACTTGTTACGCCCACTGAAGGCAAAGTTCACCCTGTACGAGATCATGATTAGGACTGTATTGGATTATAGAAAAGCAGCCGACATATTGGAAAGGCAGTTTACAGCCGAGTTTGTGAATAGGAGTGGCGAGTGGAGTGATGTAACAAGGAACGACTAGTGAAGTAGAATAGTATGAAACGAGATGTAGATGTAAATCTGTGCTCTGATACTAGTACGTGACAAGTATCGGCAGTGAGAAGCGAGTCACCTCGTCGTCGTCCCGGAAGATGTCGTCGAAGTCGGGCACCCTCTCCCCCTCGCCGGCCTCGGCGTCCGCGCGGCCGAGCAGCCGCACCTGGCCGTCGCTGTACACGTTGCACACGTCCACCGGGCGGTGCGCGTCCAGCACGAACAGCGCCGCGCCCTCGGCCGGCCGCAGCAGCTCCACGAGGTCCAGCCCCGCGCCGCAGTTCAGCAGCACGGCGTACTTCAGGTCGGCGCGGTGCTGCTCGTACGCGGCGCGCAGCTCCGCGGCGCCCGACACGCCCACCACGCTGTGCGGCACGTTGTCGCTCTGCAGCAGGCTCTGCAGGATGCGGCACGCGCACACCGCGTCCACGTCCAGGTGCACCAGTACCAGGATCCGCTGCAACAAACATTCATTTTGTCAACAACAGACTGTCATTCGCGACTGTCACTCCGCGACACTTACATTCTTACACTTACATTTCCGCACAGTACATTGTAGAAGTCTTTCTTGATATCTTCGATGTACATATTTCTAGTTGTCTGTACTACCCGTGACCGCTGTTCATTTTAATAATACTTTCGTTATCTTGA
The DNA here is from genome assembly GCA_022494985.1 of Micrasema minimum. Taxonomy (NCBI): domain Eukaryota; kingdom Metazoa; phylum Arthropoda; class Insecta; order Trichoptera; family Brachycentridae; genus Micrasema; species Micrasema minimum. The sequence goes on from JAGVSP010004204.1 coordinate 72,730, forward strand.
CATTCGACATATTCGCGATTTTTATACAAAAACAAACTTTGTC
>JAGVSP010004205.1:5000-38368 GCA_022494985.1 Micrasema minimum
CTTATCACGTAGACTTGGCCAGTTGTAAAAGGTAGATAAATTAACAGAGGACAATTATCTCAAGGATTTAGATAAAATTAAACAGCAGAAAGCCTCATTCTATATGTAAAGTGCACAACAATTAACTACTCCTTCACTATTTATTGTTATTATTCTAGGCGGGGGTGAGGGCATTTGAGTATGAGAACATTGGGATCTATGAAAACTATGAACATTTAGTATATTGCTTTAGTAAGAAGTCAGCTTGAATATAACTCAAGGTCACTTCTCCTTATTACAGGGTTCACGTAAAGAACATTGAAAGAGTCCAACATTCATTTTTGCGCTTTATTAATTTTAAATTAAATATTCCCATTGCAAACATAAATTATAACTTTTTGAATATACAAACACTAGAAAATAGAAGAATATTAAATGATTTGCTCTTTCTGTTCAAAGTATTAAAATCTATGTTTGATTGTTGTCAACTAACAAATTGAATTAGTATACGAGTGCCTGGTCGAGTTACCCGTAGTAATGCACTATTTTACTGTAGCCAATCATCGACCAATTACGGTGCTTACTCACCGATACGAAGAATGCACGCACTGGCTAACAAGTATACTAACAATATTGATGTTTTCAACACAAATCTAGTGCATTTTAGGGAACAGTGTCTGGATGCCATCTCTGGCGGTAATGAATAGCTACCTACTGTGTAATCATTTAAAAATGTCTATGTAAAAAGCCCTATGGGCATAATAACAAAAACAGTGTTAATAAATAGTAATTATTTATGTATTATCGGCGCCCTTATGTTGAAATTGGAGCATAATGCAAGGCTAAGATAAGCATTATCAACAAAATTAAGAAAGGACTTTTTACGAGAATATCCTAGACACAAGGAACCAAATACTTAATACATAATACATAATTTTTGTTTTGAGTAAGTTATTAAAATGACCCCCGGATTCCAACTCCTCGGACAACAATTTTATAAGCCTCATTGTAAATCGCACTGCCTTCCTAACTGAGCTGGCAAAACAGCTAATAAATATACAAAACAACATTTTGAATGAATACAAATACTTGTAGACAAATTACTGGATTATACCCATGCTGGGCTGATATCAGATATTATTGTACTCCCAACAGAGACAGAGAAACTCTGGAAACGAATGTGGGTTATCGAGGCGTTTACAGGGCTTATGACCTCGCAAAACAAAAATTGAAGAGACATCTTCAGGCGTCTTCTAGAGTAAGTAATAAAGCTCGGTAGAGAGCCTTACCTACACTAATAAAGATGATTGCTAAAAAAAATGCTTTAAAATCTTCTCAACAGATGACACCAGCATAGATTAATTCTGTAAAGCGGAACGACGAAGACGAGTTCAATATATAGTAGTTCCAAAAATTTGTCATACTTATATGGTTATCAGATGATGGGCGGAATGGGGGAATGTTGTAGTACGTCAAGTGGCCACTTAACCCAGCCAATGACAGGTCATAAGCCCTGTAAACGCCTAGATAAACCACATTCGTTTCCAGAGTGTCTCTGTTGGGATATCAAAATATATAAAAATTAATGTATTAAGTATCTATGAAATAATCTTACCTTATTTATGATCCAGAGAATAAATTTAAAACACAACACAATTTATTTGCCTAATACTATAAACATATTGCTATCACTTCCATTACAAACTTCTATATTTTTACTAACACTTTGAATTTCAAAAACACTTAACGTTTTCACTGAAACAAAAAATAAAATACCGCTTAAGAAACTGAATGTTAACCTACAAGACCTCGATTTCAATTTCTTGGATAAAACAGGTATTGTAATTGTAATGTAATGGCCCTTGAGTTGGTTTTGCTGAACTGGCACTTAAGCGTAAGATTGACAACCTTGCCTTCAGGCTATCAAGATATATACTGCACTCAGTATACCGACCCAGTGCCCTATGCACCACTGGACAAGGGAAAGGAGAAAAAGAAATTCCTCTTTTTATTGATACCTTGGTCTGGCATTGAAGCATAAGACTGATCACCTTGCCTTCGTGTAATACGTAGTCAAGACACAGTAAACAAGAGCACCGTCGCAGTGCCCTTTGCACCACTAGGAAATACTTCACAAAGCGTGGTAACTTTTATGAGGACTAGTCTATTGGTAAATCCAAAGATAAAAGGTTATGAAATTTATACAGTAGTTAAGATAGGTTGGGTTTAATAAAATAATTTAAATCAAATAGCTATTTAAAAGCAATATCTTTATAATAGTTATGAAATATATACAGTGGACTAGTCTATTGGTAAATCCAAAGATAAAAGGTTATGAAATTTATACAGTAGGTTAGATAGGTTGAGTTTAATAAAATATTTTAAAATCAAATAGCTTTTTAAAAGCGAAATTTATACAGTAGGTTTAGATTTTTAAATCCAATCAATCACAGCTTTGCTCATTTCTATGCTGTACCTCTATAATCCAGAGAGTAAAAACTTTTATGGAATTTTGACAGCTCTACCACGTATTGTGAAGTATCTCCGCCCTATGCACCAGTAGGTGTGGATAAAGGAATATAATCTATGCAAGTATTTAAATAAAATAAAATAAATTATTTTTTTTTATTATGTTTTAACTGTAGGAGGCAAGGAAAAAATCCAACCGTCCATCGCTTGGTAGCAGCAAGACGGGTTGTGATCTAGCCTCTTTATTGTACAGCGCTCTTGAGGCGATTTCTCGCAAAGATAGCGCTTTATAAATCATCCAGAAATTAATGAATGAACGAGTGAATAATCACCGTGAAATCGTTAAAATTCCAAACAATGAACGCTTTATAATGACCGACATTGAAAACTTTACTGTCATGAATGACTATTGAGAAATACCTTCACTTCTAAGTAGAATTATCACAATTTCTATATATATTGCTGCACAAGTATTTTTCCAGCGCAGATTTTAATGTTTAATGTTTTTTCCTTTTGAATATAAAACTCTGCAGAAGAGTCACCGTGTTTTTTGGTTCGCGATATTCAGCAAGCGAGATTCGCATCGTCTGTTCCTAACGCGCGTTATCTCCGGATAAAATTATAAAATTGACTGATTTAATTCGGACGAGCGTGCCAAGAAACGTCAAAACCGTCACTGACGTTTGCCGCCATAGAAAACGTCAAAAGACGCGGACTTGTAGTGCAATGTTTTATACATAAGTACCATAACAAATTTTATAAAACGGGGTTAGTAGTGTAGTTTTTTCGTTGTAATTTTATAAGGGACGCGAACCCGACGCGCGAAATGATGGCTGATCGCTAAGCTTAGAGGGAGTTTTTTCAATCCATATGCTCCTAAGGAAAGGGTACTTAAAATACTATCCCACCAAAAGTGCTCAGCAGCTCTGTGAGAAAGTAATAATTTGAAGGAAACCTAGGACCCATTTGCTCTTTTAATCTTTCTAATAATTATTGAGGGATCTGTTTCCAAAGTGCATTTATTCCACTGGAGAAGACCTTCGGCAATAATAAGCCTTGGTCAAGATTTTTGGATGACGATTCCTTTTCCTAGTTTTGTTTGCTGTCACCTGTGATATGTAGATCCATGTTGAGTTAATTAATATATATTGTGGCCGACGCAACGAAGTAAATTAAGAAATGTATATTATAAATTCAGATAGGGACCTCGGTACTTTGTGAGCCGCCAGTGCTCGACCCTAATAAAGGACATATCTGCCATTTATGGGTCTGGCCTGGCGGGTACCGGGGTAGCTATAGCTAGCGCGGCCCTGAAAAGGGCCATTTAAAGTTGATTATTGTTAGATATTGTTAAATATGTATGATGTTGTTCGCCCGGCGGTCGGTGTGGTTATGGCGCGCGCGCGCGCCATGTGGCGCCTTTTACGTAGCCGGTAGGCGGGGCCAAGCGGGACGGGTGCGGTGCGATGAGCGTACCACCCCCTCCCGCACCCCGCTACCATGCGCCGCGCCACCCCGCACGACGCGTCGGGCATTGAATAAATATGGCCGCAGCCACTATGAATAAATCACTTGCAACCTGACCTCCGTCTTTGATTGTTCTCCATACTTCTACGCTACCCGACCTCGCTACTACACCGGACCACTTCTCAAGAAACATCGACCACCGCTACCACCCTGGACTGGCCTTTGGATTTCTCTGGAACTGGAAGACCCCGGATATTTGGACCCGCTGCCTGCTACGAAGCGCAGCCTACTACAAGCACCGGCCTTACAACCCGGTGCGAGCCGCCATCGGAGGGATAGAGCAGCCTCGCAACGAGCCCTGCTCTACCGGGCCGCAGCAACTGCGGGACATCGGAGCTACGCCTACGGTGACACCAGCCCCTAAGGGGAAGCGGTATAAATAAATAATTAACTGTAGTCGGCGGATCCGTCGGCTACATATATATAAGTTAATTGAATTAAACAGTTTAAAAAACTTTTTTTTTATAGCCTTATTATTACTTTGGGAAAGTTTCTCCAAACACGAGTAGGATATTCTATTTACGATCCCGTTCATAATTAATTTGGGTTTTCTTATTTTATTTTTATATGTGGGCAGGGGTTTTAAACAGTCGAAAATTCTCAGAAAGAGTTAATGGGAAATAATGTTTTTTATCATGAAAATAATGAGGATATATGAATGTCATTTATTTCTTTACAATACGTAGAATGAGATTATTCAAATAAATTGTCAAAAACTGTTAAAATAAATACTCAGATTCATTATTATTTCATTTAAAAATTTTCATATAGGTGAATCTTTTTTAAGATCCCTTGAGGTATGTTTATTTTTATACGAAAACAGCGCGGCGCCGCGCTGGCGCGGAGTTCTTGACATAATTTATAATTTTTATACACAATAAATAAAAAAGAATCGACTACGTACGGGCATCACTAAATTAAATTTTCTATGGTGTAACTTTCATCTGTCAAACAATTTGTACATTGTTTTTGTTGCCGTCGACTGTCAAGATGTTTTGTAATATAATTTTTACGACAGTTTTGTGCGTTTAATGTTGTAATTATGAGCAACCAGAATGAACTGATATCAGAGGAAAGTTTGATAGAATTAGATCATCACAGACAGTTGGAATTATGCACCACAAGACCGGCTTACAGGCAAGGAAGAAAATTAACCGCTGTCAAAGTATGTTAAGTTTATCTATTTAACTAACTAACCTAACTTCATTCCTATTCCCATTCGATAAGAAAAAACACATCTGTCTTCGCACACTTCCTCAACATTCACAGATATCTTGTCATCCACGCACGCAGATTATTTCCGATTTTTCACGTGTCCTTCTGTCACGTTAACCTCGACTTCCATCATCACCTCCTGAATTTTATTTTATGTTTGTATGTAGGCCTAGTTGTCCACTCCACTGCGGTCGACCAGTTCAAGAACCGTTTAGATGCAGAAGGCAGACAAGAAGCAGTACACAAGATATAGGCGCACCAGCAAAAGCTGTCTGCCTTTAATAATACTCTGTTATGTCATGTTACTAGAAATGCCCCATTGGCAAAAGGTCATTCTAAAATACTTTGAAAGTCATTGTCTGTGCACTGTAAAAGTATGCTCCAGTTTCTTGTCAGATTTTCATAATTTTATCTTTGATATATTATTATTATATGCAGGCAGCTTTTGCTGGTGCGCCTATATCTTGTGTACTGCTTCTTGTCTGCCTTCTGCATCTACTGACCGTAGTGGAGTGGACAACTAGGCTTGCCAACTTGTTCCACCCTACTGGAAAGGAAGTTTTTCCTAGGATTGAGGTGGAACTGGGGACGATAGAGCTTCCAGTTGTGGCCCCGTAGGTTGGTGTTGGATTAGCGAAAATGCCAGTGTTATATTTTGATTATTTACAGAGATATTAATTATTAGGGAGATTTTGCAACGCGGGTTACATCACCAAAAGGCGAGGGTTAATACACTAAACTATGGCATCGGGAAATGGAATAGAGGAAGGAAGGAAAGGGACAGGGATGGATGAATGAAGGATGTTTTGTATGTAGTACTAATAGTAATATAATATTGTGAAATTTTCATTTTTTGTTGCAGACTTATACAATCAATAATGAATCGAAATACCTTCTAATATTTGGAGTGCCGAAGATAAGCATACGCCCAGAATTGAAGAGTTTATGTCAGAAATACGGCACTGTCGAATCGTTGACACTCTGTACAGAATATCCCACGGAAAGTTTCACCGAGTGCTTCAAGTTAAAATACGAGTCGATTCAATCCGCGAGGATCGCAAAACGAACGCTCGACACTAAAAATTTCTACGGTGGAGTTCTTCACGTCTGCTACGCGCCCGATTTGAAAAAATTGAAGAAACAAGAGAAAAGTTACAAAATAGGAGAATAGACATTGCGAAAAGATTAAAATTCAACGCGAGATTTGAATTTAATCGAAACGAGGCACGAACTTCTAATTTTGAAACAGATAAATTTGAAGCCTCGAAAGTTGAAGTTATAGCAGATGAATCTGTTGATTTTAAGACCCCATACGACGCTATTGATCCGATTGTTAAAAGCAACGAAATTAAGGATGATTTTAAATTGGAAAAGTTAGAAGATAAAAAGGATTATGTTTTTAAGAAGAAACGAACTAAATTGAAGGGAGATGGTGCGGAATCGAAAAGGGCGAAACATGGAAAGAGTTTGGATAATTTTATCGGTCCAAAATTTGAAGTTTCGAATTTAGTAAACAAGGAAGCTGTGAATGTAAAAAGTTGTGGTTTGCGAGCAAATAGAAGACCCAAGAATATTTAAAATCAACAAATTTAGGAAAAAAATTGAATTTAATTTGAATAAAAAAATGATTTAAATGAATATGTTTCTAAATTAATTATGATTAAATAAAACACTGTTATGTGTTACTATTGGTTTATTCTATAAAAATAGAATTTACCTACACTACCTGGTTTCGGGAGTAACGTTCTCCCATCGACTGGTGAAAAGACACTAAATTAGAATACAGATGTTATACAGAAAAATACAGAAAAATTAAATTGCAATACTTGAGAATCTAAACACAGGGGTAACATAAATATTGATACATAGAAGTGATAGAAAAAATCGAAAAAACACATCTTGGGACAGTGGTGATGGTAGAATACTAAGAAGTTGTACAAAAAAATTGATAATTAATTGCTTGCTAAGTGGTGGCAGTTGATGTACTGGGGTCTTGAGGGAGGTATGGGTAGGGGGGTCTTGAGAGGGGTAGGGGTCTAGGGAAGTAATTTGAGAATTGCGTTTTTAAAGGGAACATAGTTAGAAGTGGAGATGATATATGAAATGTTTGATTATTAATTAAATTATTATTAGAATTCAGATTTTTGTGTATTTCCATGACTTCAAGGTAATTCATATTTGCTCCTTTATGGTTTAATTCTATTTTTATAGAATAAACCAATAGTAACACATAACAGTGTTTTATTTAATCATAATTCATTATGAAGTGTTACAAAGTGAATGCCGAATCAATCAACAGAATATGTTTCTTTTTCTGTCGTCATCTGGTGTGTAGGCGTTTCAGCTGGGTAGGCCATATACTACGCACGCCTCCCGAGAGCCGCCACCATGCTTGCCTATTTTACAAGGCATCAGGTTCTCAACGTCCCGGACGTCCACTGTTGACAATCCGTCGGCAGTTTGTGTCAGAACTGCGGGACGTGAACCCGACCGATCGCTTGGCTTGGAGGCAGTTTGCGGAATCCATACGCTCCACATAGGGAGCAGGTATGGTATGATATATCACTCATTATGGAGGAGGAGAGACGTCCATTTGGGTGTTCACTTTTTTCAGGTGATTGGTGGTCGCATACATAACTCAGAAATTCTGATCCATGTAGGTCTGTTCGTACCTGATAATTATCTTCGACAAAGACAGCATGGATTGTTTTACCTGCCAATATGCAGAACCAACCTGCCAATGGTTATGCCCTGTTGTAGAGCAATCTTGTTACTTAATCGCATCACCTCGGATGTCGACTTATTTCACGACAGTGGATCTTCCGTCAGGAGAGCACTTTCTAATTTGTAATTACTACTACTGTACTACTGTAATTAATTTGTAATGTTACTTTCTGTTTTTTGCTATACCTTTAATATCTATTGCAGTATTATTTATAATTGTATTAAGAATGATTTGGATTTTTCTGTTATGTTCTTAATATCTTTTAAATAAATAAATAAATGATGATGAACTACTCCTACTAATCTCCGATCACAAAACTAACTATGGTTTCCATGCCCCATTGTCTAATATATAATCCTCACCCAGTGGTGCATAGGGCACTGCATCGGTACCTAAGTATATTAACATTTTAATTAATCAAGTAATATCCACGTACAGCGCCCCTTTTTTTAAATCGCACTTAATAAGATTAATAATTTCCAATAATAATGCAAATGAAAACTTGTACAATAAATTTTATTTCCAACACAAGAAAAAACGAAAACATGTTTTAACAAAAATTGAAATAATCATCTTTTTAAACTAATGCCCGCTTTATATGGGAAAGTTTCTTGTTCAGAAAACTACACAGTTTCTTGTTCAGAAAACTGTGCAGTCTGTCAAACTTCTGTCAAAAGACACGCTAAATATGTGTATTTTTGAAACGCGATTGTAAGTTATTATCGTATGTTTGCTCTCAGGAAATTGTATATTTAGCTAATTATGTATATATGTTATTGGTTTTTTTCGTATTTAAAAGCATACAATAAACCAATGTCTACTTAAATGTTTACATAAAAAACATTGACTGTCATGTCAGCTTAAATCTGACACTAGCACACAGTTTTTCATGCAGTTTTAGCTTTATACGGGACCGTTTTCAGACTGCACAGAAAACTGTGTAGTAAACTGTCCCATAAATAGCGGGCTATAGTCTATTATGATATTTAATTTAACATAAAGTATTTATAGATAGGGAAAAAATAAAAATTCCGGATATCGGATGTAGGTACCATTATTAGTTGGTAAAAATATAACAAATTGAAGAGTCGTCATCAGGCATAAAGGATGTCTGCCAAAACGCTTCGAATTTTTGTCAACAGGTGGCAGAGAACTTGCATGTGAAGCAACGTGCGCTGTATACTATACAGGGTGTAATAAAACTCGATGTACAAGCGGGAAACCAGTGAATCACATCATATTTGGAGTCAATTTTGTAGAATAATTTTGTTCTATTTGACCATTAAGTTTTGGAGAAAATTGAGTATGAAGTTGATTTTTTTTTGCAAATTGTTATCAAATATCATGTATTTAGTCAAATTAATACTATCCATAAAGAAAACAAAATTAAAAAACACGTTTTAATAAGAATTTGAGAAATTTTAATTAAGCCCGCTATATACGGGACAGTTTTTCTGCGCAGTTTTCTATGCAGTCTGAAAACGGTCCCGTATACAACGAAAACTGTTTAAAAAACTGCGTGCTTAGGTCAGATTTAAGCTGACATGACAGTCAATGTTTTTTATGTAAACGTTTAAGTAGACATTGGTTTATTGTATGCTTTTAAATACGTAAAAAACCAATAACATATTTACATTTTTAGCTAAATATACAATTTCCTGAGAGCAAACATACGATAATAACTTACAATCGCGTTTCAAAAATACACATATTTAGCGTGACAGAAGTTTGACAGACTGCACAGTTTTCTGAACAAGAAACTGTCCCGTATACAGCGGGCATTAATCTGCCATGCTTATAAAAACTTTTGTGAGAAGAAAACCATTTTTTTTTTTTCAAGCTCAGATTAAGAGGTCTCATTACACAATCGTCTCCAGATACGATGTAGATTCCCCAGTTTTCGGGTTGTACTACGAGTTCTGTCACACCCTGTATATGGCGGGCGTGGCGGCTTCTGTAGCATAACTCTCGATACGGAGTATGTTTAGTAAAAATGTTTTTTCTCAAGCCTGGGTGTTTGTGACGATATTCTCCTGTGTAATTGGGCCTTCTGACCTGTTGAGGCGATTAAATAAAAAAATATGTATGCTGTAGTTCCAAAAATTCACAGTCACAGGTGCTGCCATCCACTGTTGATGATCCGTCGGCAGTTCACGCCAGAGCTACGGGCCGTGGACCCGACTTGGGAGGAAAAATCATTTTAACTTTGAATAACTTCATCCACAAAAGAATACAACATTTCTTCAATAGAGACATTTTTACCATTAGTCAAAACGTCTTTTGGAACGTCGTCAACTGTAACTTCAGAGTTTTCGTTATTTGCCGAATTGACAACGTTCGAATCTTCGGCGGCGACGATTCCGTCCAAATTTAAATTATTCTGAATATTCGCAATATTGATTTGTCGGCCGTCCTTTGCGAAATCGAGTTTCGTGCAATTTTCTAAATTCGGTGAATCCTCCGTCGCCTTTGGGGGGATTACATCGTCCATGAACACCACATCGTCGGACAAGTTTTCATCGACTACGATCGTTTCATCGGCTACGATCGCTTCATCGCGATTTTCATTGTCGCTGGACTGGACACCTTTGACAGTTTTGATTCGCTTTCCGTCCGGCGTTGACACGTCGCTTGAATTCGCCGCTTTCTGACGCAAGTTCGAGGTTCGGGAGCGTTTTCGCTTCTTGAAAGGTACATCGACTTCTGATCCGGTAGTCTGTGAAAAATATAATTGATATAAAAACGGTCGATGGAATTCATTTTGAAAATAAACGGATGCATGGTTCTACTTTCGAACGAGTGCCGATGGCGGAAAAATCGTCAAATCAGAATAATGTATAATGTACTAATTTTTATTTTTAAAGTAAAAAACAAAATGCTCCCCGGATATTTGAACAAAAATTGAAGCTACAACCAAGACAGTCATAACTATGAGACTAGGAATCGAAAGAAACTTTCGTCTCCCAAAGTATAGATTAGCGGGAACACAAAACACTTTATTTTATAAAGGACTAAAGGAATACGAAAAATTGCCAGGTGAAGTTAAATGTGCGAAGAGTTTAAATTTAGTTAAAAAAATGTGTAAAATATATGTTTTAAATAAGTATAGTGCAGTGTAAAATCAAAATAAGTAGTTTATAGTCAAATGTTTAGATATTGTAATTACTAGCTGTATCAAACGGTTTTTTTTATAGCTAAATAAAAAAGATACAATACAATACAATTTGTCTACGGTTTTTAGAGTGTGAAATGTCATAATATGTCAAACCAAATTTTCAGGTTAGAAGTTTCCTACCCTTCGATTTAAACCATAAAGCGAGTATACTTTTGAAAAGTAAGATGTTTCAAAGTTATTGAGACTACTGATAGTGATTTCTGTATGTACAGAATGTTTCTTAAATTCCATTGAAAGTAGTGAATATTTTTCCATTTGAATGTTTTAGTATTGCCACGGCCTAGTAGGTTTGTGATCTACCCTAGTCGTCTTCTATTATGTGACGTTTTCTATGGAAAACGCCAATAAACAATACTCATCCAGGATCGTTCGAAAGTAAAGCCGATGCATCTCCTTATCCGCACCCAATGGTGCATAGGGCACTGCGTCGGTACCCCAACTGCAGTGTAACCTGATCGTTTTCTTACATGAAGGTAGGATGATCGGTCTTACGCTTCAGTACCAGTCCTCGGTATCACACACGAAATATTAATATGAAAATCACATGTGAATAAATTTTTTCATGTTGACCCCCTACGGGAAATTGTCTGCCTCGTAGCACCGTGCGTGGTACCCAATTTAGCTACCGTGAATGAGGTCGCGGGTTCGAAAAATATAACTTTAACAAAAATAATTAAAGAAAAAAATTTTCTTACCGATTCGTTATCTTCGGAAGAATTTTCAACAGAATCTCCAACTTCGATAACATCTCCGTTTGTTTGACTGAAAAAGAAATTTTATACACGTTAGCTAATATTTTAATCCAACTTTTTTCTAATATTTTTTTTCACGGGTGTGCACATGTTATTTATTTATTTAAACATTTTTCAAAATAGGATATAAATCACTTTTTGACGTCAATAAAAACAAAAGATTACAATATACAAAAAAGATCACAAATTATAATAAAAATAATATAACAAAACTCTACGCTCTACATGACCGAACCATCTTAAAAGTTTTTTCTTAATTTAGTGGATAATGCTTATCTCAGCTAATTTCGACATTTGTACACCAATCATATATAGTCTTTACCACACATTCGCCTGAGAGATCGCATTTCAACTGCATTCAATCTACTTTCATCCTTGTTTTTCCAACACCACGCTTCACTACCATACATAAGGGTTGGTACCAGAACTCCATTATGAACATTGTCATAGTCTTTGTTTTCGGTTTTAAAATGAATATTTTCAATTTTGAAATATTTTTAAAAGTCAATTCTGTACCTGTGTATCTGTGGCGGTATGGTTAGATTATCTTGTCCTGAAGAGGGAGCCTCGCTCTGTACTGTCCTGGGGATGATCAGAGGAGGCACGGTCCCTCTTATACAAGACAGGCTCGAGGTCAGGGCCATGTGGGCGAAGGCAGACAGCTGCAAAATCAACACAAATTGTTTACATCACATAACAGTGTTGTCTGGTGCGGATATTCGCTAATAAGCGGAATGTACAGTACGTCAAGTGGCCACTCAACCCAGCCAATGACAGGTATTAGCCCTGTGAACGCTCGAATAATTATGAAAAATTTCAACTTTACAGATATGCAAAATTAACGTCAAGTCACGATGGTGGCTAAAATGAGTCTCGTGGTTGTTCGGCAGTGTTCGGCGGAGGTCGGTAGATTTGCTTACTTCCGCCACACGTTGTAACGTTATGGTCCACAAGTACCAAACGTTCCATTTTTCATTTTTACATGGTAAATGATCGGTCTGGGGAGAGATGATTACACATATGAAGATATGTAGCTCAATCACAGATAACTATCGACGTAGTTAAAAACGTGCTAATCACGTGCTAACGATTTGAGCGATCACAATGACATACCGTTCAATACCGCGATCGCTGAGCCGAGCATTGACGATCTGAGCCGAGCGGAGCCGATCTACGCTATATCGCGCGGCCGTACGTCAAACGTCAAATCATCGCGCTTGTCGGATTTTTTATTATGTCGACTGCTTTTCTCAATATTTGGCTTGCCGAAAACCGGCTAAATTATAATAAAAGATTGAATGAAGATTTGTGCGAATAAGATATATCTCGGGAAATGGCTCGCGACTAGTATGCGCTCGTTTAATAATCCCGATCGATAACTTTTAACGCCTGTTCCATTGTGATCGCGAAAACGTTAAGCATCCCTGGGTAAGAAATCGTTATCACGTCGCTTATTACCGAGTCGGTACTGATCTGTGATCGAGCAAATGGAGTCAATGTTGAGAATCTCTAATCTTCTAAAGCCTAGATCTAACATTGATTCCATTTTCATATTTAAATAGCTAAATGGCATGATAGATGCACCATCTTTACTGACTTGCGTGACTTTCTGTATTCCAGTCCGTAGGTTGAGAAATAATGACGTGCTGTTCCTTAGTCACCACAAAACTAACTATGGTCTTCATGCCCCATTGTCTCGATTGTGTCGTATTGTAAACTCAAGACGGGATCTGGACTTGTTAGTATTTCTCTATAAGCCTTGGTTTTCTTCTTAAAATAACACCGTTAACAACACGCCACTCACCTGTATATCGTTCCTACTCTGCGCCATGGAGAACAGGTTAAGACAGTGCGCCGTGGGAGACGGGACGTTGGAAGACGAGTATTGTTGGACCAATAGGAGAGTTTGCAGAAGAGATTTGTTTAGAGCCGCGCTTCGGCTGTTTTTCTCATACAGCATACGAACTAGGCTCTCCTGGACAATCTGAAATAGGCAAATTCATCATTAGTATTACGGGGCAGGACAAAAGCAGTGGCGAGTTTTTGATCTGGGTGGTCTATTGAATATTATAATATTTAGGCCACAACTGGAAGCTCTATTGTCCCCAGTTCCACCTCAACCCTAAGGGGAACTTCCTTCCCAGTAGGGTGGAACAAGTTGGCAGGCCTAGTTGTCCACTCCACTGCGGTCAGTAGATGCAGAAGGCAGACAAGAAGCAGTACAAAAGATATAGGCGCACCAGCAAAAAAAAAAACTAACTAACCATCACACCATTTTCCCGTAGCGGTAGGCAGAGAGGATAGAATTCCCATACCACTCTGTCCTGACAGACTTCCTTTGCTTCCTCTACATTCATACATCTTCTCATGCACATACGCCGTTTATTTTGACTTTTCACATGTCCACTTTCAAGTACTTGACGTACTTGGTCATGCCAGGTTGTCTTTCTCGGCCCTCCGCGGCTTCTACATCCAGGCACACTTGCGTTTAAACTCTTTTTAGCCGTTCTTTCATCACTCATTCGCTCCACGTGACCAAACCATCGTAAAAGCCCTTAATTTAGTGGATAATGCTTATCTCAGCCTTGCACTCTTCTCCAATTTGGACATTTGTACACCTATCACATACATAGTCTTACCACACTTATATCGAATTTCAACAGCATTCAGTCTACTTTCATCCTTCTTTTTCCAACACCACGCTTCACTAGCATACCAGCAAAAGCTGCCTGCTTATAATAATATTACGAATAAAGTTTGCTGTGCTTCAAGCTATATCTACAACCGCTGATAGCTCATCACCCATCGCTGTACCAATACGGAACCAATGTGATACCTACTTCAAGGTTAGTGGAGTAATTTCTTTGCTGTTGGTTTTCCTGTCGATACTCTATATTTTATATTGTGGAAATTATTGGTGCAGATGTGATTACACGCAAAAGGTCCTTCGAGTTTACACATACACATTTATGTCCTTGTAATAAATTAATTTATAAGGCCATAACTGTCCCGCTTTTCGCTATCCGCTCTTCATCAAATGTAGGGAACTTACAAAGGGGAAAGATTTACAATAATAAATCCGAAGCAGCAGTACCTGATACGTAGTGGCTTTAAAAAACGTTCCAGAAGAGACGAATATGGCATCCATGCATTCTAGGGCGGCCATAGTTAGGTCGCTGTTTAGCGAATCAGCACTATCCCTGTAATCAAGTTGAAAACGCAATTCATATTGTGACAATTAAGTTAGGATTATCTCACGTTCATTAATTTGTTAGTCATTAATTCAACGTGTCTTAATTTTTATGCACCTACTGACGAGTTGCAGTAGGCAACTCAGTATGACATGTATTGTTTTCTTTTTTATGTATATTATTGAAATTAAAAAAAAATAAAAATAAAATGAAACATTCATTGGCAAAATATTTCCAAAAATTACAGAACAATCAATCATCCTATCTCTCTTATTCTCTATTCAAATTTGTTAGAGGGACACAAAGTATTTCAAATGTATTGGATAGTAGAAGATAGACATAGTGAGCTCCTCCCAATGGACGTGTGTCTCTTTTTCACTGCAAAACACAAATGGAACATCAAATTTTGACAATTCTCTTTGAAATCACTGGCCTAGTGCAACATAACAGAACTATATTATTTGAGCCGTATAGTTCCTATAGAGATTATTTACTTTGACAAAAATGTGACAAATTAAGTATTTTCGTTGAAGACTTTGCAAAATATTCCAAATGAATGTATAACCTGATGGTGTATTGTTTTAATACATGATTCCCAATAAAATCATTAATTTTTACAGTATTAAATGAGATATTGCAAAAACAGTGAATGACTTATCGTCGTTTGAAACTTATCGACACTTTTATCGTATTTAGAAACTCGCTAATTGTCACTAATCGGTGTTTGATTCTCATTTCCGACAGCTTGTTTTCCAAATACTTGACGCCGATTGGCTGTCGGAGGACTCATCGGCGATTGAAGCAAACTAGAGCACGGACTTATCGCCAATTGGAATAAATTGTGATTTTCAAACTCTATTTTCAAGGAGATTTATCGTTGACAGAAACTGATTGATATTTTATTCATATAAGACATTGCCAGCATAATGAAATGCCATATAAATCTCAAAATCATTTATACTGTACATATATTTATATGGGCTTACTGGGTAATCTTATTTCCTGATAAGCTGCTCGCAAGTCAGCTTGAATACAACTCGGTCATTTGGTCTCCTTATTACAGGGTTCACGTAAAGAACATTGAAAGAGTCCAACATTCATTTTAAATTAAATATTCCCATTGTAAACATAAATTATAACTTTTTGAATATACAAACATTAGAAAATAGAAGAATATTAAATGATTTGCTCTTTCTGTTCAAAGTATTAAAATCTATGTTTGATTGTTGTCAACTAACAAATTTAATTAGTATACGAGTGCCTGGTCGAGTTACCCGCAGTAATGCACTATTTTACTGTAGCCAATCATCGACCGATTACGGTGCAAACTCACCGATACGACGAATGCACGCACTGGCTAACAAGTATACTAACAATATTGATGTTTTCAACACGAATCTAGTGCATTTTAGGGAACAGTGTCTGGATGCCATCTCTGGCGGTAATGAATAGCTACCTACTGTGTAATCATTTAAAAATGTCTATGTAAAAGACCTATGGGCGTAAAAACAAAAATAAAATAATTTGACATTAATATTTCAAGGCATAGAGTAACAAAATTCGATGTACAACCTGAAAACTGGTGAATCTACATCACATTTCAACAGAACCACTTACTGTGAGTTGTATTGTCACCCTGTGTGGAACAATATCCTGTAGCATGTTCTCCAGCACCTTATCTTCGAAACTCTGGTCGCCCTGCTGCGTGGGCAGGCGGAGCGTATGGACGCAGCGGAGGATCGCAGACAGGGCGCCGTACGCCGACTTCCTCACATTTCTAAGGAAATAAAATATTATTGGCTACCAATTAATAGTAACACATAACATTATTTTATTTAATCATAATTTATTATTGGCTAAATTGGCAATTCATAATCGAGTTCTGGTACCAACCCTTATGTATGGTAGTGATACATGGTGTAGGAAAAAGAAGGATGAAAGTAGACTGAATGCTGTTGAAATTTATTTATTTATTTATTTACGCCTAATCGGCAATTCCAAAAAATTAACAATTATATCATAAATGGTACAACACATTACAATAATACAATAGTAGAGGACGGTAAAATGAGTAGGTATATGGAAATCAGAAGGAATAAGTTGTTAAAATTCAATAGAATTTAGTGATTTCACGAAAGAAGACAATTTATTCCCAAAGAAGTCAAGACTAGGATTTACATTCGCTAGTCTAAGAATTCTGGGCATGGCAGAGTTAAAACCGTAATTTGGGTTCCAGTGTGAAAAGGTTGATAATGCCGTAACTTTCTCTGAGGAATGTTAATATTTATTCATTTAAGTAAATCAGGAGAATCAAGCAAGGAGTTTATAATTTTAAATAATGTAATAATATCAAATTTTTTGCGCCGGTCTTCCAGCGACGACGATGCGATCTAAGTGTGGTAAGACTATGTATGATAGGTGTACAAATGTCCAAATTAGAGCAGAGTGCAAGGCTGAGATAAGCATTATCCACAAAATAAAGAAAGGTCTCTTATGATGGTTCAGTCATGTGGAGCGAATGGATGATGAAAGAACGGCTAAAAAAATATATATGATGCGACCGTGCCTGGATAAAGAAATCGAGGAAGGCCGAGAAAAGACATGGCATGACCAAGTAAAACAAGTGGGCATGTGAGAAGTCGGAATAATCGACGTGCGTTTATGAGAAGATGTATGAATGTGGAGGAAGCAAGAGAAGTGTGCCAGGACAGAGTGGTGTGGCGTTCTATCCTCTCTGCCTACTCCTTCGGGGAAATGGCGCGATGGTTAGTTAGTTGGTTAGTCACCCGCTGGCGAAGAATCTTACTCAGAAGGGAATATGGATGGGCTTTCTCAATTTCGAACGTTGGGCGCCAATTAATATGGAAGAGAAATTTAAAAGGGGAACGAGAAGGAAAGGAAGGAAAAAACTAATAATTGACAATAGAAATAATAATAGCAGACCCATTTGGCAAGAACTCACTTGAGAGGTTTCATCCCAGTGACCTGATCTGCCGTCTTGCTCCAATCCAGGGTCTGCAGTGTCATTTTCAGCATGAGTGAGGAGTACGGCAGTATGTTTCCCTTCAAACTGCAAAAGTGCACACAATTTGAAAGCATTATGACTCATAAACGGTATTAATTCAAAGTTATCGCTACAACAGATTTAGAGACAACTCACCAAAAGGTCAGAGCCCTGAGTGTGTCAGATACGGCGCAGTGGAGCGAAGGCTCTGTCCCCGCTGGCGAGGGTTTACCACTGGCAGCCGACTGGCAGCGGATCAAAAGGGATAAAATGGAACGGCAGTTTATCCTCTTGTTCACTGGGAACGGATCTCTGAAATAACAACCAATAATTAAAAAGGTATTTTTATTATCAATCAAATAACTAACTAACTATCTAACCATCACGCCATTTGTAGGGGTAGGCAGAGAGGATAGAGCGCCATACCACTCTGTCCTGACATACTTCCTGTGCTTCCTCTAACATTTATACATCTTCTCATGCACATACGCCGGTTATTCCGACTTTTCACATGTCCACTTTCAAGTACTTGACGTACTTGGTCATGCCAGGTTGTCTTTCTCGGCCTTCCACGGCTTCTACATCCAGGCACACTTGCGTTTAAACTTCTTTTAGCCGTTCTTTCATCGATCATTCGCTCCACATGACCAAACCATCGTAAAACCCCTTGATTTTGTAAATAATGCTTATCTCAGCCATGCACTCTGCTCTAATTTGGACATTTGTACACCTATCATACATAGTCTTACCACACATAGATCGCATTTTAACAGCATTCAGTCTACTTTCATCCTTCTTTTTCCAACACCACGCTTCACTACCATACATAAGTGTTGGTACCAGTCAATCAATAATAGTGTTGCTATTTTTCTGATATCCCTGTAGCATAGTGGTAGCGCATTTGGCTACCGTGCATGAGGTCGTGGGTTCAATTCCCGTAGGGGGTCAACTTGAAACATTTGTTTACATGTGTTTTTAACCACCTCAATAAGCCAGGAGGCCCAATCACAGAGAGGAACAAAGCCGGAATAAAATAGAGCACCTAAAATAGAAAAAAAAGTACATTCTCTAGTTCCACGCATCAACTATATATTTAGTACGGCCCTTTTTGTGCGCTTAGGAGCTGGGGGCTTTTAAAGCATCCATTTGTGGTCAATCCGTTTTTATATAATTTTTTTAAGAGCAATCTATTGAATTTTCAGATATTATTGATATCCCAACACAGACAGAGAAACTCTGGAAACGAATGTGGATTATCTAGGCGTTGACAGGGCTTATGACCTGTCATTGGCTTGGTTAAGTGGCCGCTTGATGTATTACAGCATTCCCCATTCCGCCCATCATCTGATAACCGTACATGACAAATTTTTGAAACTTGTATATATTAAACTCGCGTTTGTAATATCTCATTACAAGTGAATTTCTCACTGGTGATATCTGTTGAGAAGACTGTTAAGCATTTTTGGCAATCAATCTTTATTGATGTAGGTAAGGCTCATCCGAACTTAATTACTTACTAGAAGACGCCTGAAGATGTCTCTCCAATTTTTATTTGCTTTATATTAACTAACTAACTAACTAACCATCACGCCATTTCCCGAAGGGGTAGGCAGAGAGGATAAAACGCCACACCACTCTGTCCTGGCACACTTCTCTCATCTTCATCTTCTTATGCATGTACGTCGATTATTCCGACTTCTTACATGCCCACTTTCAAGCGCTTGTTTAACTTGATCACGCCATGTCTTTTTCGGCTTTCTTCGATTTCTACATCCAGGCACAGTTACATCATATATTTTTTTAGCCGTTCTTTCATCATCCATTCGCTCTACATGACCGAACCAACGCAAAAGACCTTTATTAATTTTGTGGATAATGCTTATCTCAGCCTTGCACTCTGCTCTAATTTCAACATTAGTGCACCTATCATACATAGTTTTATCACTTTATGCTTTATATTTCGACCAGTAAATCTTTTTAACAGATAATCCACATTTGTTTCCAGAGTTTCTCTGTCTCTGTTGGGATATCAATAATATCTGATATCAGCCCAGCATGGGTATAATCCAGTCATTTGTCTACAAGTATTTGTATACATTCAAATGTTGTTGAAATTTCTTTTATTTTTTGCAGAAAAATTTCAAATACTCTTACACCAGCATGGATTGAATGAACAGCAGTAGATTTTCGAGTCTGGTGGACAATGTGATGGCTCTCCTCACAACAGGGTTGCCAGCGTCTTCCAAACCACCCTCGGAGCTGTTCACTTCGATAATATTCTTGAGGGCCAAATGCAGAGGTCCGGTGTTGGTGTTCAAGTCGGCCTTAGCGTTCTGAAATCATAAATTGTCGCCGTGATTTATTTATTTAAAAAGATATTAAGAACATAACAGAAAAATCCAAATCATTCTTAATACAATTATAAATAATACTGCAATAGATATTAAAGGTATAGCAAAAAACAGAAAGTAACATTACAAATTGATTACAGTAGTACAGTAGTAGTAATTACAAATTAGAAAGTGCTCTCCTGACGGAAGATCCACTGTCGTGAAATAAGTCGACATCCGAGGTGATGCGATTAAGTAACAAGATTGCTCTACCAACAGGCATAAAACCATTGGCAGGTTGGTTCTGCATATTGGCAGGTAAAACAATCCATGCTGTCTTTGTGGAAGATAGTTATCAGGTACGAACAGACCTACATGGATCAGAATTTCTGAGTTATGTATGCGACCACCAATCACCTGAAAGAAGTGAACACCCAAATGGACGTCCCTCCTCCTCCATAATGACTGATAGCCTAGCATCCCTAGTAAATAGTCGGTTGGGAAGAGCCAAGGATAATATCCATATTCCTTTAGGTACAGATAGCGCAGAAATTTCTTCTGTACTCTCTCTACCATCAAAGAGTATTGATGGTGATAATTATTATATCTATCTATTTATTTTACTTTTGACACATGGGCGCCTATAAAGCTCCGTAATTATTGACAGGCAACCATAGACCAAAAAATGCAATACTTCATGTTTTTTTCTTTACGATAGTGAAGCACATGTTCTTTAGCTCCGATATTTTATCCATATCGATGTTTATTGAGCCTACTTATGCAACGAGGATTATTCGTGTCTTCTCAGGAGAAGTTTTGTTGCCGGCCGCTAGGAGGGATATACAGGGGACAAGAAGGACAAAATTGACATTTGACGAAATATTTAATAAGTCAGGTCCCTGAACATACTCCCCCTGCGCTGCGGAATATGGCGGCACATATTCCCAAGTAAGTGTTTCTAATTTGGTTCTACTAGATTAAAGATAAACATGCCGAATTATTGATATGATGGTATGATGAGATTCCGTTTGAATGATACGTATGTTAATGCGTACATGACGATGATGATGGATGATGGTGTGGATGATGATGAAATGAGTGCCTGAGATACTCATTCAGAGTTCCGGAATAGGCACAGTTTTAACAAGGTGGTATTTTTGGTCAAACCACTTGCTGTTAAGCACTAGACGCAATTTGAGCTATTCGAGGGGGCCGTTCCACCAAAGTGTAGTGATGTAGCCAGTGTCATCGGGCAACACTACCTCGATTAGCAACAATCAGGGGCTGGGTTCTGGGGTTTGTTTAGGGTAGGCTCGTGCCTCCACTCAGCACACGGCAGCTTACGTTGGAATGTTAGAAATTCGATTTTCCAACAAAGAACCTTATCTCGTGTTGATTGCGACTGAGAATCCAAGATAATACGATATTTGAAGTCGGTCCATGCATATACACTTGTTTACGTTTACGTTCGGGCGGTTGCATATGTTTTAAGAATGTAATGCATGATATGAGGACTAATAATGAGGTAGGCAGGTAGAGTTATTTTTAAGCGATGTAAATTCATTGCGCTTTACCGGGCGCTAACTCGATAAGTTTTGCGCATACAAGGGCCTCATGATGCGTTGTTCGGCAGGATGATTTGATGAACAACGTAAAGTAAACAACTGCGGCATAACTTAAGAGTCACTGGCTTCAGCAGAAACTCGCCATCAGGAACTCATGACGCACTTGTCGAGATTGGTTGTCAGTGCTGCAAATTGGGTTGGTCGGTCAATGAATTTGTAGCAGGTTATGGTAATTTGCGCTGAGTAAGACTCACCCAGTAATGTTTTGAATGTCATTTGGAACCCGGGATTTTCCCAAGACACGCCCGAGTACCAGTAAGTCGTTGTTATATTAACAACTTGGCCTAAGGAGGTTATAAAGGTGATAAAAACTCCCTGGGGTTTGGGGTGGTGCCGTTTTTATGTAGGGACGACGGGAGATAGTTTGGACGGGGCATAGTCACGTTTTGTGCATGATTCTATTATGCGAATTGTTTAAGGATGGGTAGGGTGATAAACAAATAATGAATAGTCCAGCCCGAGAATCCCATTCAAGGCCCCAAGAATGTTTGAATAAAATCACGATTGGAATCGTAAGATTGTCCTTGTCATTATTTACGTCAGACAACTCAAGGGGGATAACGACTTTTACTCATGACGTGCTAACTGATCATTGTTCTAATAGCGTGAAAGATGAGCAGAAATTGATTCCAAACACAATGACGCTGAAGGATCGATATTCAGGAATGGGATTTATTCGGATCGAAACTGGCGTAGTAATTTTTTATATTAAGAATAATCGTAGCCTATAAGTCGTTGATGTTGACAACTAGGTCATATTGGCATTTGGCGGTACACTCTGACTGGATGTCCGCGTGTGTTGCGGAAGACGACGGCAAGGAAGATCGAATCTCAAAAGAAGTTTCTACAATGTACTGTTTGAAGCTTACACCGCGATTAATGTATCTTGCGACATTTCAATGAGAAACCCACACGCTCATAACCTAGATGAGGCATTACACACCGCGGACATGCGGGGACGTAAGTACTCTCGGGTTTTAACGACTGCGTTGTGTGGAATATAATAAGGTCGCTGAAGTACGAATTTACATGCTATTTGGGAGGAATGAGAGCTCAATAAGTCGATGGGTGCTTGTTGAATATTTTCGTATGTAAATGATGGGGAGGTGTATACTCAGGTTAGCACATTTGTTGGGCACAAGACAGCCCCGTGGGAATTCTTGGTAGCAAGCGCTTCTGTACCACGATAACAGAAGGTCGGATGGGGATTGCAGATCGAGAATGTGAATTGGAATCAGGAGCGAGCTGAACCGTTGGTGTTGGTGGAAATACAGTGGAAAGGGGTGGTTAATTTCTCCAACGTAACGTCCATCCGGATTCTCTCGTGAAGGTGAGTGTGTTAATGAAACATCTCTCTCAGTTCGCGCTGTACGTCGTCGACCGTAGAAATTCGATGAATCAAAGCCGTGGTGGATGTTTTGCCGTCTCCCAAAGTTGTGTTGTAACCGCACAATCGTCTATCGTGCGTAGTCGTACCTTTTACAGACTATGAATGGTTGCCAGTTAAATTGATTTTGATTGTTCGGAGCTGGCCTGACAAGACGTCTTCTCCCATAAAAATCCAACCGAAAACTGTGTTTTGTCATCTGTAGTGTATATCAGTAATACTTCGTCGCGCCTCTAATTTGCCCCAGATACGAAGTAAATTATGGGAAACAGGCGTTGCTCCACCGATCTTAAAATCGGTTTAATGGGAGAATACAATGGACGAGGCGTTGGTTAAAGTAGTGAAATGTTGGCTGTCGTTGCGTAGCTTAATGTCCTTGATGAAACGTGACAGAAATTAGTGATGTGATTACTGATGTGTTCGTGTGCATGTCCACAAGCCAAATACGATCCGTGTGGACAGCTTCGGGTAAAATATACGGATCTAGTTACCAATAGGCCGCAGCTCAATGCTTACTTTGTGAGCCGGAAGTGGTAGGGATCCTGCCCAATGCCTGACGATGGGGGTATCCACAGTTTATGCGTTTTAAACCTAGTCTATTTTCACGCACGCACCGATTTGTAATAATTATTAATTAGGCTACCAGGATCGAGAAGAATTCTAATGACTTGATGATTGCCATTAAAATCGCCGTACTTCGACTACTCCGCAGTCGCTAAAAGGGAACAAAAGAAGTACGAAGACGAAGGGTGTGAGGCCATTTGCGTGCTGCTGAGAGTAGAGTAAACGGGAATGACAGAATCGTTTTTGATGTGTTATAGCGATAGGGTCGGAAGAATTTTTGAACGTTAGAAAAAAGTTCGAAGAACACAAGTTGTGTATTGTGCGCAGTGAATTGCATTTTTGCAATTAAACGTTTGATCTTGTGCAGTTAGGAACGGTCATGATTAGGTCGCAGGCAATTGCCACACAGCCTCTTTTGCTTAACTACATTCAACGTTCCTAGAACGGTCTTCGCCTTGAAATCTTTCACATGAATATATAAAATGGTTATTCCCGAACACAAGGGCACACGTTGGTGCATGTGTCAACAAAGTTGAAGACGGTTTCGATTTGCTCACCAACGTCCCTCTTGATGATGACGTCAGGAGAACGATCTCTGGAAAGAATCGATCTTTCCAAAGCCTGACACCTATCTACAAGAAACTCATGTAATGTTTGAGAAATCTGGAAAATCTACCCCTTAATGGATAATTCAAATGCTTCACGTGAATTTTTATTCTAGTTTCGTCAAAAGGGTGTGGAAAAGAAATGAAATCCCAATCAGATGTGGGAAGTCCAAGCCCTTTTAGAA
Source organism: Micrasema minimum (assembly GCA_022494985.1). NCBI lineage: Eukaryota > Metazoa > Arthropoda > Insecta > Trichoptera > Brachycentridae > Micrasema > Micrasema minimum. Next base: position 29,734 of record JAGVSP010004205.1, read on the forward strand.
TAGAAATATTTTCCTGAAAAATATCTAAAACTTTTCTCAAAGCCTGAGGTGAATCTGAAGTGAAATTTGTTTATTGTATAAGATCTCTTCCCAACATAAGAAAGCGAGATAGATCGTTATATTATTATATCGTGCTACTAATCGTTAAATGCGTCGTAGTAAATATTACTAGTAAATTGGAAATGCTCGAATGATGTTTTACGAGGGCTCTCCCTGACAGAGACGATATTAAATATTGGAATTTTTTCCACGTTTGATTAGATCCTTTCCGATTATGAACTAAACTTAAAAATAATCATAAAATGCTTGGGAACCCTTTGATTATGCCTGTAAATAACGGGCAGTATGATAAGTGGCAATTTTGCGTGAGTTATAAGATTACACACGATTCGGGTTTGACGTCTTTCGTTTCCAAACTGGTACCATCGGAGGTAACAGTTGCCGCTTGATGTTGAATATCTCGCAAACCGACTTCGTCCATTTGCTCTTGAATGATATTGTTCTCTTTTGGTGGCCTCTTCGTCGTCAGAGATTTCGCAAACAAAATTTTGATTTGCGATTCATTTGAAGGCCTCGATAATCGTATCTACGCAGCGCTCACACCAAGATAAAAAAACGGTGGTATATTTTCCGTTCGGAAATTGCATTGTTTCCCGATCGCAATGCATCTTTCAGCCTCATTAAAAGCATGAATTCGTCTAACAGGTTTAGAACGTTCATGATGATACCTAAATTAAAGGAAATTTATTTTTAAACAATGTGTTTATATTACTTGTTTGTGAAATAATCTAGATTTGGTTATTACGATGAAGTTGATGTATACGATATGCGATCTGGTTATTTTAAATAGAAATGATCGATTATCTCACAATAAAAAAGAACTGGTTAGAAAAATAATCGAATATGACTAAGGCAGCGTCAACCGACTATTCCCAAAACGTTTGCGTTGGTTAAATTGATGAATAATCTTTGGCACCGAACAACTCGATAACTTTCGATTACCACACAATCGGTTATCGGCCCCCACAATCGAATAATTTGGTTACGAAACATTCGCATCACTAGCACTACCAATATTGTTACGTTTCAACCGCGCGTAAAGTGTGGTACATTAAAAACATCACGAATGAAATAAATGCATCTAAATACGCGATGATTATAACATTACTAGTATTATATATCTGTGATTATATAAACGATTATTTGATGTGTTTATGTTTGAACGATTTATGTTTGAAAATATGTATGATGAATGAATATGATAACGCTTTTTTAAAAAAGTCAACCAAAACAGATTTATTTCTTCAAGACGCTTTACGAAGAAGCAAAAATAGTCCGAATATATTTATCCCGAGAATGGACCAAAATGATGTACGATCCTTCCTTCGATAGCCCCGGGACTGTAAAGCAGGTGTGGCTCGCTTCCTCGTATCCACGTGTTTGAAGAAATGGGGGGGACAATTACACGCGATGTTCGTTTAATACAAATGCCAATCTAGGAAAATGAGGGGAAAAAGGACTTACGGTTTTTCTCCTCGGCACGACACTCCAAATTGCACTTGTTGGTTGTTTTGGTTTTCACTTGGTTTTGATAACGTTACGAAAATGGCACGGACCGCGTTATCGTTCGATTTTATGTGGTATGTGTATTGATGTTGTTGTTGTTGGTACAAGGGTAATGACTCGACTGTTTTGTGTGTCTTCTCAGAGAAGTTTTTGTTGCCGCCGCTAGGATGGGATATACAGGGGACAAGAGAAGGACAAATTGACATTTGAACGAAATATTAATAAGTCAGTTCCTGAACAATAGTCCTATGCATAATTGGGTTTTCTGTAGCTCCTGCACCCCGATGACAAACTCAAATTAATGGAGTGTTATATCGGGACTGATTATTTTAAAGTTTCTATTGTAAATAAATTATGTATTTTTTGTAATATTTTTTTTAACTGAATAAAGACTGTTAAAAAAAAAAAAAAAGTTTTACGACAGCACTTTCGTAATATAAACTCGTGCTTAAAACGTCTGGGTATGTTTTATAAACTACAAAATGTAATGAGCAAAAATAAAATAGAAATGTGTTTAAATAAGATTAAAGCAAACTTCTTCATAACTAAAGTCGATTTATTATGAGAATCGATTCGGCAACGCATTAGGAGCATCCCCTAAGGCGAGACATAATAGAGCTTGTCAAAAGTAAAATAAAACACTTGGAATTGGGTATAACATCATCATCATCATATAGCATACCTATATTCCGCTCTCCTATGTGGAGCATCTATGGAATCCACGAAACTGCCGGGACAAAGGCCAATCGATCGGGAGTCCAGCATCTCCGTGCATCCTCACCAAGTCCAAAATGCCCAGTAATTTTTTTTTTTTTTAATTAATAATATGGAATAGATTTTAATATAGCGCTGATTATGTGTTTAAATACATGGAGTAACACAAACTCGTGGTACAAACCCGAAAAACTGTTGAATCTACCATCGTATTTTGGAAGACGATTGTGTAAATTTATGACTTTTTAATCTGAGCTTGAAAAAAAATTATTTTTTTCTTCTCATAACAAAAGTATTCATAAGTATGGCGAGGATTAAGTAAAATTTTCTCAATGTCTGATTACAACGCGTTTTTATAATTATTGTATTCGCTTATGGATAGTAGTTATCATAGCCCTCAATCATAACATCCTATCATATCATGTTCCCTGCTTCGGATATACCCTTTTTCTCTTCCTCTTTTCCCATTTCCCCAGTCATATTCTTTAGTAAGTATATAAATTCTTGTAGTAATTGCTATGTAATTTTACATGCTGAGTCCTTTCACCAACCAACTTGCGGTACAATAAAAATCATCACGAAATCAAACTGAGGGTAGGATTGGAAGATATTGCTTATAAGCAAACAGAAGCCCGCCCTAGTACGATTTGCTATGAAATGGTACATGAAGTTTTTAAAATAAATAAATTAATTTGACAAAAGGGGTGATTTAATTGATAACAAACAAGATAATGAACCGTCCACTATAAAGTGTAATAAATTGTGTGAAAATCTTCCAAAACTGAAAAAACAACTGCACGACTTGGAGGCCACAACCTTAAGCTGGAGAGACCCAAAGAAAGCATTATCCTGAGCAACAGGAGGTGAGTACTAGCTGGAACGGGCTAAACCCGCATGCAGCTGTCATAGCTAATACTGGGACACTTGGGTTTAAGAATTATTGGACTGGAACAAAGTTAAAAAAAACCTAACTACCTGTCCATGAATTTAAGCTATCAGCTCGCCTAATATTAAATAATAATAATAATTAATGGAAGATACACTAGAGATCTTGTAATTAAATAGGAGGTCATTGTCTTTGTACATTTGTGTGTATAAATCCTAAGGCCTTCAGACACAAATTAACCCATGGAAAAACTAATTGAGGATACTGTAATGATATTGGGAATTAGAGGAAATTTTACTTGGGTTTTATTTTGATAATATACATATCGAAATAGACTAATATATTTTTTGTGTAAAAATATCTAAGTGAAAATGTAATAACTTGTAACTAATGGGCTAACTCTGGGTACCCTCAGGGATCAATAGTAGGAGGGCCTAATACTTTATATGGTTATGTATGTCAACCACTGATGAATAAATTATTAGTAAATTCTAAACATGTATATAAAAACTACAATTTGAGTGTGTCCCCAAATAGCTGTAGACAAAAACTGGATTTCACACCCATTACGGGCTCATAATTAACAATTTTGACATTCCTCTAACAGAGACGAGAAACTTGGAAGGGAATAATGGATATCTAGATGGCGGTATTACAGGGCTTTATGACCTTCATTGGCTGGGTTAAGTGGGTCCACTTGATGTATTAGCAACATTCCAGAATCTCACCTTTTGCTCGTCATAAAGGTTTCTGCTAAAATGCTTAGCACAATTTACTCACTTGGATGACAGAGATTTTCACCATGGTGAAAGCATACGCGGCCAGTGTACGTGTAATATTTGGCATATATGTGATATCAAATACTATGTGAAATGTGGAATGTTGTAATACATCTGACTGCAACTCACCTGATTGCTGAAGTTGTAGTCTATGGATCCGATGCCATAGGAATCCTTCTACCGTCATGGCGTAACAGCACCTGGCTCGGAGTAATAGAGCGATATGTGACTCCCAAACTATTATGTCCAGTAGGTTTCATCCAGGCTATTTTGGTGTTTTCATCCACAAGCCCTGCTGCCACCCAACGCCACCGTCAGACCTGAATAGTAAAAAATTCAACAGTCATTACGCTGCACTTGGTGCAACACCTAAATGTGCAGTGCCCATGTCAGCATTGTTAGCAGGTGTACATGACTTGACGGGTAGGATGATATCAGTCCTTTAACGCCTTTAGTACCAGTCGAGTCATCACACATGAGAATATTAATGATGAACATAGCGAGTAAGACAAATAATTCATAGGTAGACACCCCTAACGGGGGATCGAGCCCGCTACCATCAACGCACCATGGTAACGTGAAGCCGAATGCGCTAAACCACTATGCTACGGAGGAGGACAAATATATATTTTGATGTAGAGAGCCCGCGGAAGGCCGAGAATACCATGGCATGAAAAAAAAAAAAATACCAAGGTAACGTCAAGTACATAAAAGTGGTTACATCGTGAAAAGTCGAGATGAATCTGGCGTAAATGACTCATTAGAAGATGTATGAATGTAGAGTGACCAAAGGTGAAGTCCTGTTCAGATACAAGAGTGGTATAGTCATTCTAATCTCTCATGCCAAACACCTAACGGGGACAATGGCGTGAATGGTTAGTTTAGTTAGTATAGAGTTAATAGTTAAAATGTTGGTACACAAAGATAATGCTTTTCAATAAAATATTAAATATGTTAAGATGTATCGCAAACTTAACTAGAACCTACATATAGTCCTCCTGCAACTTTAATATTCAGATTTCCCCAACACGTACACCACACTGCCACACACATACCTACAAACGACAAGGAACAAACATTTTCATTTCATTTTCATTTTATTTTATTTACGGAAAAATCCATTTTTAAAATACAGAGTATAAGCATAGAAAGGGATAACCAAGCAGTAAAAAATAAGTGACAGAACATTAAAAATTGGAGAAAGCTAAGACAGTTTAGAATAAAATGTGGACACACTCAAAATGACAGGATCCCGGTCTACTTACAGTGAAATTGTTTGAAAATCTAGATAATACTTACAAACCGGAACAAAGTCCAGATCCCGTCATGAGTTTGACAATACGACAAGTCAAATCGAGACAATGGGGTGTGTGTGTTGTCATGAAAACCATAAGTTAAGTTTTTTGTGGTGACCTAAGGAACAGCACGTCATTATTTCTCAACCTACGGACTGGAATACAGAAATGTCACATTGAGTTCAGTAAAGATTGGTGCAATCTATCATGCCATTTAGCAATTTAAATTGGAATCAATGTTAGATCTAACGCTTTGAAGACTTAGAGATATCTCAAACAATTGAGTCCATATCTTCATAGGTGTAATATCATCTCTCCCCAGGGCCGATCATGCCAGTGCAACATACACATGACCAAACATATCACCGTTGTATACTATTATTGCTCCACTTCAATGTCTTCAGAAATTCAGTCTTAAGTACTAGTGTTGTCCACTAATTTGTGTTAATGTTGAATATATCTCGATCGGTCCCATCAGTATACTGTCGAATCTGAAATAAGGTGCGATTGTCGTTTTATAATGTTTTAAACAGTCCGAATTAACAATAATATTTTTTAGGAGTCTAAACAAAAAAAAATTTCCTCTTAAATTTTGGGGGTTTTGAATCGAATATATTTTTTTATTTTTTTGAGCATCCTGAAAAATATTAATGTATAATTGGACAGATTAAAACAATAAACTACAAAATTACTGCCGTTTTTCAGATTCGACAGTATTTTTATTATTTAATTGGACTTGTACATAGTGTTTAAAAAAAAATATATATAATATAAGTGTTCCCCTCACTGATAAACCAACCCGTGTGCCGAGGGAAACATTTTACATGTTTTAAAATGTATAATCTACATAGCAATACAAATTTGAATTAATTAACCCAACATCAATACATATGATGTTTTTTTAAATCATACAGAATAAAAGTAAGTAAGTGGTGCTAATTTTTAAAGTCAAAAACCCCCTGACTATGTACTTTGCCTGATCCATTCCTATACGTATACGTTGGGACCGTCGATATTACCTTTAATTGATCTTAGTTCATTGTGCCCAACATATAACTGAGTGCACAACATTCTAATATAAATAAATAACTATGAATATACCTGTTGTAAAAGATGGGCACAAGAAAGCAAGGAAATAAATGGCATTCGCCGGCGTACACAACTTCGCGGCTGTATATTCTCGGAATCCATCCAAAATTTAACAATGAATTTTCTATGGCGCCCTTGTGGCCTCCACTCGCCTTGGAATAACTGAAACAAAATCAAAATTACACAAATAATCGCGACAAACTCGAGCAAGAATTCCCTATGGGGGTGTATCCATACAAATGATCTAAAAATATACCATTATGTTTGAAGATCTCCAACTGACATTTCTTGGTGACTATTGCATTTTAATAAATAAAACACCTTTTAGCTTAGAACCAACTTATATTACACCTATATAATTCTCTGTTCGAGAGCATAAATATCCTTACCGCGGCAATAGGGTGTGCCTCATTTGTAAATACTTACCTAGGAATAAACATGAACTCAGATGACCAGTCAGTGAGTAGGATGTGGCGTACTTTGGAAAAATTACTAGAGAGATACACAGTTGGTCGTAATATTTTACTCACTGAAGAAGGGTCCTCCAAACATGTCATGATCCGGGGTACCTGGAGTATGGGGGAGCATTTTGCAAATGAAGAAGCCAGATCAGGAAGGGAAATCTGAGCAGCACAGTTCTGTCTAGCTCGTGTAGCGTTGCTGCAATTTCTTGTAGAGAGTAATCCTAGAACCATAAGATATGCATTCGGTAGAACTACAACTCTATGGTTAACAAGCGTGTAAACCAGTGTAAGTCAACAATCAGTATTTTGAGTCGATTTTGCCCGAAAAAAAAAAATGATTTGACCCCATAATCCCGCTATATATGGGACAGTATTACTACACCGGATTTTCTGTGCAGTCTGAAAACTGTCCCGTATAAAAGCTAAACAGCATGTAAAACGGTGTAGCCTAGTGTCAGATTTATGCTGACATGACAGTCAAAATGTTTTATGTAAAACTTACGTAGACGATTTTTTATTGTATGCTTTTAAATACGTAAAAACAACCAATAACATATTGACATGTATTAAGCTAAATATACGAGATTCTGAGAGCAAACATACGATAATCACTTACACATCGCCGTTTCAAAAATACACTGTTATATTTACGTTCTTTTGGACAAGAAGTTGACAGAACTGCACAGTTTTCTGAACAAGAACTGTTGTAGTTGTTTCTCGACAAGAAACTGATCTTATATAAAGTGGCATTATTTTTCGAGGTCAAAATAGAGTACAAAGGTTGAAAAATATTTGAGAAAACCTTGAGTTATACAAATATAGCATGTATTTAGTCAAATTGATATGATCCATTAAGAAAACCAAAATGCAAAACGCGCTTTAATAAGAATTTGATCAATTTTATTTGATGCTGCCATACTTAAAAAACCGTGGACCACCGGGATTTGCTACCCTGGTTGTTATGGTTTTTATGTGGGCTCACAGAGAGATAAGAAATGAGAGGTACTTACAGTTTCACAGTACGAATTTAATACACAGAATTTAGAAGCGAATACAACGAATACAATGAATTTGAAAATATGTATGATGATGAATATGATAACGCTTTTAAAAGTCAACCAAAACAGATTTATATCTTCTGTCAAGACGCTTTAACCGAAGAAGCAAATAGTCCCGAAATATATTTAGTCCTGTTCAAAGGGGGAACCAAAATTGATGTACGATTTACCTTCGATAGCCCTGGGACTGTGAAGCAGGGTGCTCGAAGCCCTACTTATCACACGTTTAGAGAGAAAATGGGGGAATCAATAAACGCGATGATGTCGTTTATACAAAAATTGCCCCTAGATCACTTGAAAATTGACGTGAGAGGGTACTTACGATTTTTCTCGCTGAATCTTCAAATTGCACTTGTATGGATCGGTTGGTTTTCACTTCTTTTTTAATGATTTTCGATAAACGGTACTAATAATGGCACGCCCCGGCGTTTTCGTGCGGATCTTATGATGGGGGGTATGTTGTTGATGTAGCTGAGGTTAATGAAACGACTGCCGAATGTCTTTCATAGAGAATTTCGTTGCCGGCCGCTAGGGGGGGGGATAACAGGGGCAAGAAGGGCAAAAATTTACATTTGATGAAAAATTAAAAATCCTTCCTGACAAATAACAATTTAAAATACAAATTTAAAAAGAATATGGAAAAAAAAAAATCAAATTTTCCGCAATTGGCGGCAAGAAAGCCAGAAAAATAGTCTTAAACAGCAGAGGGCAAAATCTCCTCTTTGTCCCAGCGTGTTCGGTGCCCCTTGGCTCCGTCCTTTTGCTCCGTCGCCCGCGGACGTCA